>CAJSMF010000017.1:0-61448 GCA_907269125.1 Eristalis pertinax | reverse complement strand
TGGTAGATTCTCTGCGCTGGCCTCAGTTCATGAAGGGCTTCGCCCATGGTAGATTCTTTACACTGGCCTCAGTCCATGAAGGGCTTCGCCCATGGTAGATTCTTTACACTGGCCTCAGTCCATGAAGGGCTTCGCCCATAGTAGATTCTTTACACTGGCCTCAGTCCATGAAGGGCTTCGCCCATAGTAGATTCTCTGCACTGGCCTCAGTCCATGAAGGGCTTCGCCCATAGTAGATTCTCTGCACTGGCCTCAGTCCATGAAGGGCTTCGCCCATAGTAGATTCTCTGCACTGGCCTCAGTCCATGAAGGGCTTCGCCCATAGTAGATTCTCTGCGCTGGCCTCAGTCCATGAAGGGCTTCGCCCATGGTAGATTCTTTACACTGGCCTCAGTCCATGAAGGGCTTTGCCCATAGTAGATTCTCTGCACTGGCCCTCAGTCCATGAAGGGCTTCGCCCATGGTAGATTCTTTACACTGGCCTCAGTCCATGAAGAGCTTCGCCCAAAGTAGATTCTCTGCGCTGGCCTCAGTCCATGAAGGGCTTCGCCCGTGGTAGATTCTTTACACTGGCCTCAGTCCATGAAGGGCTTCGCCCATAGTAGATTCTCTGCACTGGCCTCAGTCCATGAAGGGCTTCGCCCATAGTAGATTCTCTGCACTGGCCTCAGTCCATGAAGGGCTTCGCCCATAGTAGATTCTCTGCGCTGGCCTCAGTCCATGAAGGGCTTCGCCCATGGTAGATTCTTTACACTGGCCTTAGTCCATGAAGGGCTTCGCCCATAGTAGATTCTCTGCACTGGCCTCAGTCCATGAAGAGCTTCGCCCATAGTAGATTCTCTGCACTGGCCTCAGTCCATGAAGGGCTTCGCCCATAGTAGATTCTCTGCACTGGCCTCAGTCCATGAAGGGCTTCGCCCATAGTAGATTCTCTGCACTGGCCTCAGTCCATGAAGGGCTTCGCCCATGGTAGATTCTTTACACTGGCCTCAGTCCATGAAGGGCTTCGCCCATAGGAGATTCTCTGCACTGGCCTCAGTCCATGAAGGGCTTCGCCCATGGTAGATTCTTTACACTGGCCTCAGTCCATGAAGGGCTTCGCCCATAGTAGATTCTCTGCACTGGCCTCAGTCCATGAAGGGCTTCGCCCATGGTAGATTCTTTACACTGGCCTCAGTCCATGAAGGGCTTCGCCCATAGTAGATTCTCTGCAGTGGCCTCAGTCCATGAAGGGCTTCGCCCATGGTAGATTCTTTACAACTGGCCTCAGACCATGAAGGGCTTCGCCCATAGCAGATTCTCTGCACTGGCCTCAGTCCATGAAGGGCTTCGCCCATTGTAGATTCTCTGCACTGGCCTAAGTCCATGAAGGGCTTCGCCCATGGTAGATTCTTTACACTGGCCTCAGTCCATGAAGGGCTTCGCCCATAGGAGATTCTCTGCACTGGCCTCAGTCCATGAAGGGCTTCGCCCATGGTAGATTCTTTACACTGGCCTCAGTCCATGAAGGGCTTCGCCCATAGGAGATTCTCTGCACTGGCCTCAGTCCATGAAGGGCTTCGCCCATGGTAGATTCTTTACACTGGCCTCAGTCCATGAAGGGCTTCGCCCATAGTAGATTCTCTGCACTGGCCTCAGTCCATGAAGGGCTTCGCCCATGGTAGATTCTTTACACTGGCCTCAGTCCATGAAGGGCTTCGCCCATAGTAGTTTCTCTGCACTGGCCTCAGTCCATGAAGGGCTTCGCCCATGGTAGATTCTTTACACTGGCCTCAGTCCATGAAGGGCTTCGCCCATAGGAGATTCTCTGCACTGCCCTCAGTCCATGAAAGGCTTCGCCCATGGTAGATTCTTTACACTGGCCTAAGTCCATGAAGGGCTTCGCCCATAGTAGATTCTCTGCACTGGCCTCAGTCCATGAAGGGCTTCGCCCATGATAGATTCTTTACACTGGCCTCAGTCCATGAAGGGCTTCGCCCATTGTAGATTCTCTGCACTGTCCTCAGTCCATGAAGGGCTTCGCCCATGGTAGATTCTTTACACTGGCCTCAGTGCATGAAGGGCTTCGCCCATAGTAGATTCTCTGCACTGGCCTCAGTCCATGAAGGGCTTCGCCCATGATAGATTCTTTACACTGGCCTAAGTCCATGAAGGGCTTCGCCCATAGTAGATTCTCTGCACTGGCCTCAGTCCATGAAGGGCTTCGCCCATGGTAGATTCTTTACACTGGCCTCAGTCCATGAAGGGTTTCGCCCATAGTAGATTCTCTGCACTGGCCTCAGTCCATGAAAGGCTTCGCCCATGGTAGATTCTTTACACTGGCCTAAGTCCATGAAGGGCTTCGCCCATAGTAGATTCTCTGCACTGGCCTTAGTCCATGAAAGGCTTCGCCCATGGTAGATTCTTTACACTGGCCTAAGTCCATGAAGGACTTCGCCCATAGTAGATTCTCTGCACTGGCCTCAGTCCATGAAGGGCTTCGCCCATGATAGATTCTTTACACTGGCCTCAGTCCATGAAGGGCTTCGCCCATTGTAGATTCTCTGCACTGGCCTCAGTCCATGAAGGGCTTCGCCCATGATAGATTCTTTACACTGGCCTCAGTCCATGAAGGGCTTCGCCCATTGTAGATTCTCTGCACTGGCCTCAGTCCATGAAGGGCTTCGCCCATGGTAGATTCTTTACACTGGCCTCAGTGCATGAAGAGCTTCGCCCATAGTAGATTCTCTGCACTGGCCGCAGTCCATGAAGGGCTTCGCCCATAGTAGATTCTCTGCACTGGCCTCAGTCCATGAAGGGCTTCGCCCATGGTAGATTCTTTACACTGGCCTCAGTCCATGAAGGGCATCGCCCATGGTAGATTCTTTACACTGGCCTCAGTCCATGAAGGGCTTCGCCCATTGTAGATTCTCTGCAGTGGCTTCAGTCCATGAAGGGCTTCGCCCATGGTAGATTCTTTACACTGGCCTCAGTCCATGAAGGGCATCGCCCATGGTAGATTCTTTACACTGGCCTCAGTCCATGAAGGGCTTCGCCCATAGTAGATTCTCTGCACTGGCCTCAGTCCATGAAGGGCTTCGCCCATAGTAGATTCTCTGCACTGGCCTCAGTCCATGAAGGGCTTCGCCCATGGTAGATTCTTTACACTGGCCTCAGTCCATGAAGGGCTTCGCCATGGTAGATTCTTTACACTGGACTCAGTCCATGAAGGGCTTCGCCCATTGTAGATTCTCTGCACTGTCCTCAGTCCATGAAGGGCTTCGCCCATGGTAGATTCTTTACACTGGCCTCAGTCCATGAAGGGCTTCGCCCATGGTAGATTCTTTACACTGGCCTCAGTCCATGAAGGGCTTCGCCCATGGTAGATTCTTTACACTGGCCTCAGTGCATGAAGGGCTTCGCCATAGTAGATTCTCTGCACTGGCCTCAGTCCATGAAGGGCTTCGCCCATGGTAGATTCTTTACACTGGCCTAAGTCCATGAAGGGCTTCGCCCATAGTAGATTCTCTGCACTGACCTCAGTCCATAAAGGGCTTCGCCCATGGTAGATTCTTTACACTGGCCTCAGTCCATGAAGGGCTTCGCCCATAGTAGATTCTCTGCACTGGCCTCAGTCCATGAAGGGCTTTGCCCATAGTAGATTCTCTGCACTGGCCTCAGTCCATGAAGGGCTTCGCCCATGGTAGATTCTTTACACTGGCCTCAGTCCATGAAGGGCTTCGCCCATAGTAGATTCTCTGCACTGGCCTCAGTCCATGAAGGGCTTCGCCCATGGTAGATTCTTTACACTGGCCTCAGTCCATGAAGGGCTTCGCCCATTGTAGATTCTCTGCACTGGCCTTAGTCCATGAAGGGCTTCGCCCATGGTAGATTCTTTACACTTTCCTCAGTCCATGAAGGGCTTCGCCCATAGTAGATTCTCTGCACTGGCCTCAGATCATGAAGGGCTTCGCCCATAGGAGATCCTTTGCACTGGCCTCAGTCCATGAAGGGCTTCGCCCATTGTAGATTCTCTGCACTGGCCTCAGTCCATGAAGGGCTTCGCCCATGGTAGATTCTTTACACTGGCCTAAGTCCATGAAGGGCTTCGCCCATAGTAGATTCTCTGAACTGGCCTCAGTCCATGAAGGGCTTCGCCCATGGTAGATTCTTTACACTTTCCTCAGTCCATGAAGGGCTTCGCCCATAGTAGATTCTCTGCACTGGCCTCAGATCATGAAGGGCTTCGCCCATAGGAGATCCTTTGCACTGGCCTCAGTCCATGAAGGGCTTCGCCCATTGTAGATTCTCTGCACTGGCCTCAGTCCATGAAGGGCTTCGCCCATGGTAGATTCTTTACACTGGCCTCAGTCCATGAAGGGCTTCGCTCATAGTAGATTCTCTGCACTGGCCTCAGTCCATGAAGGGCTTCGCCCATAGTAGATTCTCTGAACTGGCCTCAGTCCATGAAGGGCTTCGCCCATGGTAGATTCTTTACACTGGCCTCAGTCCATGAAGGGCTTCGCCCATTGTAGATTCTCTGCACTGGCCTTAGTCCATGAAGGGCTTCGCCCATGGTAGATTCTTTACACTGGCCTAAGTCCATGAAGGGCTTCGCCCATAGTAGATTCTCTGAACTGGCCTCAGTCCATGAAGGGCTTCGCCCATGGTAGATTCTTTACACTTTCCTCAGTCCATGAAGGGCTTCGCCCATAGTAGATTCTCTGCACTGGCCTCAGATCATGAAGGGCTTCGCCCATAGGAGATCCTTTGCACTGGCCTCAGTCCATGAAGGGCTTCGCCCATTGTAGATTCTCTGCACTGGCCTCAGTCCATGAAGGGCTTCGCCCATGGTAGATTCTTTACACTGGCCTCAGTCCATGAAGGGCTTCGCCCATGGTAGAGTCTTTACACTGGCCTCAGTCCATGAAGGGCTTCGCCCATAGTAGATTCTCTGCACTGGCCTCAGTCCATGAAGGGCTTCGCCCATGGTAGATTCTTTACACTGGCCTCAGTCCATGAAGGGCTTCGCCCATGGTAGATTCTCTGCACTGGCCTCAGTCCATGAAGGGCTTCGCCCATGGTAGATTCTTTACATTGGCCTCAGTCCATGAAGGGCTTCGCCCATGGTAGATCATTTACACTGGCCTCAGTCCATGAAGGGCTTCGCCCATAGTAGATTCTCTGCACTGGCCTCAGTCCATGAAGGGCTTCGCCCATGGTAGATTCTTTACACTGGCCTCAGTCCATGAAGGGCTTCGCCCATGGTAGATTCTTTACACTGGCCTCAGTCCATGAAGGGCTTCGCCCATAGTAGATTCTCTGCACTGGCCTCAGTCCATGAAGGGCTTCGCCCATGGTAGATTCTTTACACTGGCCTCAGTCCATGAAGGGCTTCGCCCATGGTAGATTCTTTACACTGGCCTCAGTCCATGAAGGGCTTCGCCCATAGTAGATTCTCTGCACTGGCCTCAGTCCATGAAGGGCTTCGCCCATAGTAGATTCTCTGCACTGGCCTCAGTCCATGAAGGGCTTCGACCATGGTAGATTCTTTACACTGGCCTCAGTCCATGAAGGGCTTCGCCCATGGTAGATTCTCTGCACTGGCCTCAGTCCATGAAGGGCTTCGCCCATGGTAGATTCTTTACACTGGCCTCAGTCCATGAAGGGCTTCGCCCATAGTAGATTCTCTGCACTGGCCTCAGTCCATGAAGGGCTTCGCCCATAGTAGATTCTCTGCACTGGCCTCAGTCCATGAAGGGCTTCGCCCATAGTAGATTCTCTGCACTGGCCGCAGTCCATGAAGGGCTTCGCCCATGGTAGATTCTTTACACTGGCCTCAGTCCATGAAGGGCTTCGCCCATAGTAGATTCTCTGCACTGGCCTCAGTCCATGAAGGGCTTCGCCCATAGTAGATTCTCTGCACTGGCCTCAGTTCATGAAGGGCTTCGCCCATAGGAGATCCTTTGCACTGGCCTCAGTCCATGAAGGGCTTCGCCCATGGTAGATTCTCTGCACTGGCCTCAGTCCATGAAGGGCTTCGCCCATAGTAGATTCTCTGCACTGGCCTCAGTCCATGAAGGGCTTCGCCCATAGTAGATTCTCTGCAGTGGCCTCAGTCCATGAAGGGCTTCGCCCATGGTAGATTCTCTGCACTGGCCTCAGTCCATGAAGGGCTTCGCCCATAGTAGATTCTCTGCACTGGCCTCAGTCCATGAAGGGCTTCGCCCATGGTAGATTCTTTACACTGGCCTCAGTCCATGAAGGGCTTCGCCCATGGTAGATTCTTTACACTGGCCTCAGTCCATGAAGGGCTTCGCCCATAGTAGATTCTCTGCACTGGCCTCAGTCCATGAAGGGCTTCGCCCATAGTAGATTCTCTGCAGTGGCCTCAGTCCATGAAGGGCTTCGCCCATGGTAGATTCTCTGCACTGGCCTCAGTCCATGAAGGGCTTCGCCCATAGTAGATTCTCTGCACTGGCCTCAGTCCATGAAGGGCTTCGCCCATAGTAGATTCTCTGCAGTGGCCTCAGTCCATGAAGGGCTTCGCCCATAGTAGATTCTCTGCACTGGCCTCAGTCCATGAAGGGCTTCGCCCATGGTAGATTCTTTACACTGGCCTCAGTCCATGAAGGGCTTCGCCCATAGTAGATTCTCTACAGTGGCCTCAGTCCATGAAGGGCTTCGCCCATGGTAGATTATTTACACTGGCCTCAGTCCATGAAGGGCTTCGCCCATAGTAGATTCTCTGCACTGGCCTCAGTCCATGAAGGGCTTCGCCCATAGTAGATTCTCTACAGTGGCCTCAGTCCATGAAGGGCTTCGCCCATGGTAGATTATTTACACTGGCCTCAGTCCATGAAGGGCTTCGCCCATAGTAGATTCTCTGCACTGGCCTCAGTCCATGAAGGGCTTCGCCCATGGTAGATTCTTTACACTGGCCTCAGTCCATGAAGGGCTTCGCCCATAGTAGATTCTCTGCACTGGCCTCAGTCCATGAAGGGCTTCGCCCATGGTAGATTCTTTACACTGGCCTCAGTCCTTGAAGGGCTTCGCCCATGGTAGATTCTTTACACTGGCCTCAGTCCATGAAGGGTTTCGCCCATAGTAGATTCTCTGCACTGGCCTCAGTCCATGAAGGGCTTCGCCCATGGTAGATTCTTTACACTGGCCTCAGTCCATGAAGGGTTTCGCCCATAGTAGATTCTCTGCACTGGCCTCAGTCCATGAAGGGCTTCGCCCATGGTAGATTCTTTACACTGGCCTCAGTCCATGAAGGGCTTCGCCCATAGTAGATTCTCTGCACTGGCCTCAGTCCATGAAGGGCTTCGAACATGGTAGATTCTTTACACTGGCCTCAGTCCATGAAGGGCTTCGCCCATAGTAGATTCTCTGCACTGGCCTCAGTCCATGAAGGGCTTCGCCCATGGTAGATTCTTTACACTGGCCTCAGTCCATGAAGGGCTTCGCCCATGGTAGATTCTTTACACTGGCCTCAGTCCATGAAGGGCTTCGCTTATAGTAGATTCTCTGCACTGGCCTCAGTCCATGAAGGGCTTCGCCCATAGTAGATTCTCTGCACTGGCCTCAGTCCATGAAGGGCTTCGCCCATGGTAGATTCTTTACACTGGCCTCAGTCCATGAAGGGCTTCGCCCATAGTAGATTCTCTGCACTGGCCTCAGTCCATGAAGGGCTTCGCCCATGGTAGATTCTTTACACTGGCCTCAGTCCATGAAGGGCTTCGCCCATAGTAGATTCTCTGCACTGGCCTCAGTCCATGAAGTGCTTCGCCCAAGGTAGATTCTTTACACTGGCCTCAGTCCATGAAGGGCTTCGCCCATAGTAGATTCTCTGCACTGGCCTCAGTCCATGAAGGGCTTCGCCCATGGTAGATTCTTTACACTGGCCTCAGTCCATGAAGGGCTTCGCCCATAGTAGATTCTCTGCACTGGCCTCAGTCCATGAAGGGCTTCGCCCATAGTAGATTCTCTGCACTGGCCTCAGTCCATGAAGGGCTTCGCCCATGGTAGATTCTTTACACTGGCCTCAGTCCATGAAGGGCTTCGCCCATAGTAGATTCTCTGCACTGGCCTCAGTCCATGAAGGGCTTCGCCCATGGTAGATTCTTTACACTGGCCTCAGTCCATGAAGGGCTTCGCCCATAGTAGATTCTCTGCACTGGCCTCAGTCCATGAAGGGCTTCGCCCATGGTAGATTCTTTACACTGGCCTCAGTCCATGAAGGGCTTCGCCCATAGTAGATTCTCTGCACTGGCCTCAGTCCATGAAGGGCTTCGCCCATGGTAGATTCTTTACACTGGCCTCAGTCCATGAAGGGCTTCGCCCATGGTAGATTCTTTACACTGGCCTCAGTCCATGAAGGGCTTCGCCCATGGTAGATTCTTTACACTGGCCTCAGTCCATGAAGGGCTTCGCCCATAGTAGATTCTCTGCACTGGCCTCAGTCCATGAAGGGCTTCGCCCATGGTAGATTCTTTACACTGGCCTCAGTCCATGAAGGGCTTCGCCCATGGTAGATTCTTTACACTGGCCTCAGTCCATGAAGGGCTTCGCCCATGGTAGATTCTTTACACTGGCCTCAGTCCATGAAGGGCTTCGCTTATAGTAGATTCTCTGCACTGGCCTCAGTCCATGAAGGGCTTCGCCCATGGTAGATTCTTTACACTGGCCTCAGTCCATGAAGGGCTTCGCCCATGGTAGATTCTTTACACTGGCCTCAGTCCATGAAGGGCTTCGCCCATGGTAGATTCTTTACACTGGCCTCAGTCCATGAAGGGCTTCGCCCATAGTAGATTCTCTGCACTGGCCTCAGTCCATGAAGGGCTTCGCCCATGGTAGATTCTTTACACTGGCCTCAGTCCATGAAGGGCTTCGCCCATGGTAGATTCTTTACACTGGCCTCAGTCCATGAAGGGCTTCGCCCATGGTAGATTCTTTACACTGGCCTCAGTCCATGAAGGGCTTCGCTTATAGTAGATTCTCTGCACTGGCCTCAGTCCATGAAGGGCTTCGCCCATAGTAGATTCTCTGCACTGGCCTCAGTCCATGAAGGGCTTCGCCCATGGTAGATTCTTTACACTGGCCTCAGTCCATGAAGGGCTTCGCCCATAGTAGATTCTCTGCACTGGCCTCAGTCCATGAAGGGCTTCGCCCATGGTAGATTCTTTACACTGGCCTCAGTCCATGAAGGGCTTCGCCCATAGTAGATTCTCTGCACTGGCCTCAGTCCATGAAGGGCTTCGCCCATAGTAGATTCTCTGCACTGGCCTCAGTCCATGAAGGGCTTCGCCCATGGTAGATTCTTTACACTGGCCTCAGTCCATGAAGGGCTTCGCCCATAGTAGATTCTCTGCACTGGCCTCAGTCCATGAAGGGCTTCGCCCATGGTAGATTCTTTACACTGGCCTCAGTCCATGAAGGGCTTCGCCCATAGTAGATTCTCTGCACTGGCCTCAGTCCATGAAGGGCTTCGCCCATGGTAGATTCTTTACACTGGCCTCAGTCCATGAAGGGCTTCGCCCATAGTAGATTCTCTGCACTGGCCTCAGTCCATGAAGGGCTTCGCCCATGGTAGATTCTTTACACTGGCCTCAGTCCATGAAGGGCTTCGCCCATGGTAGATTCTTTACACTGGCCTCAGTCCATGAAGGGCTTCGCCCATGGTAGATTCTTTACACTGGCCTCAGTCCATGAAGGGCTTCGCCCATAGTAGATTCTCTGCACTGGCCTCAGTCCATGAAGGGCTTCGCCCATGGTAGATTCTTTACACTGGCCTCAGTCCATGAAGGGCTTCGCCCATGGTAGATTCTTTACACTGGCCTCAGTCCATGAAGGGCTTCGCCCATGGTAGATTCTTTACACTGGCCTCAGTCCATGAAGGGCTTCGCCCATGGTAGATTCTTTACACTGGCCTCTGTCCATGAAGGGCTTCGCCCATAGTAGATTCTCTGCACTGGCCTCAGTCCATGAAGGGCTTCGCCCATGGTAGATTCTTTACACTGGCCTCAGTCCATGAAGGGCTTCGCCCATGGTAGATTCTTTACACTGGCCTCAGTCCATGAAGGGCTTCGCCCATGGTAGATTCTTTACACTGGCCTCAGTCCATGAAGGGCTTCGCTCATAGTAGATTCTCTGCACTGGCCTCAGTCCATGAAGGGCTTCGCCCATGGTAGATTCTTTACACTGGCCTCAGTCCATGAAGGGCTTCGCCCATGGTAGATTCTTTACACTGGCCTCAGTCCATGAAGGGCTTCGCCCATGGTAGATTCTTTACACTGGCCTCAGTCCATGAAGGGCTTCGCCCATGGTAGATTCTTTACACTGGCCTCTGTCCATGAAGGGCTTCGCCCATAGTAGATTCTCTGCACTGGCCTCAGTCCATGAAGGGCTTCGCCCATGGTAGATTCTTTACACTGGCCTCAGTCCATGAAGGGCTTCGCCCATGGTAGATTCTTTACACTGGCCTCAGTCCATGAAGGGCTTCGCCCATGGTAGATTCTTTACACTGGCCTCAGTCCATGAAGGGCTTCGCTTATAGTAGATTCTCTGCACTGGCCTCAGTCCATGAAGGGCTTCGCCCATAGTAGATTCTCTGCACTGGCCTCAGTCCATGAAGGGCTTCGCCCATGGTAGATTCTTTACACTGGCCTCAGTCCATGAAGGGCTTCGCCCATGGTAGATTCTTTACACTGGCCTCAGTCCATGAAGGGCTTCGCCCATAGTAGATTCTCTGCACTGGCCTCAGTCCATGAAGGGCTTCGCCCATGGTAGATTCTTTACACTGGCCTCAGTCCATGAAGGGCTTCGCCCATAGTAGATTCTCTGCACTGGCCTCAGTCCATGAAGGGCTTCGCCCATGGTAGATTCTTTACACTGGCCTCAGTCCATGAAGGGCTTCGCCCATGGTAGATTCTTTACACTGGCCTCAGTCCATGAAGGGCTTCGCTTATAGTAGATTCTCTGCACTGGCCTCAGTCCATGAAGGGCTTCGCCCATAGTAGATTCTCTGCACTGGCCTCAGTCCATGAAGGGCTTCGCCCATGGTAGATTCTTTACACTGGCCTCAGTCCATGAAGGGCTTCGCCCATAGTAGATTCTCTGCACTGGCCTCAGTCCATGAAGTGCTTCGCCCAAGGTAGATTCTTTACACTGGCCTCAGTCCATGAAGGGCTTCGCCCATAGTAGATTCTCTGCACTGGCCTCAGTCCATGAAGGGCTTCGCCCATGGTAGATTCTTTACACTGGCCTCAGTCCATGAAGGGCTTCGCCCATAGTAGATTCTCTGCACTGGCCTCAGTCCATGAAGGGCTTCGCCCATAGTAGATTCTCTGCACTGGCCTCAGTCCATGAAGGGCTTCGCCCATGGTAGATTCTTTACACTGGCCTCAGTCCATGAAGGGCTTCGCCCATAGTAGATTCTCTGCACTGGCCTCAGTCCATGAAGGGCTTCGCCCATGGTAGATTCTTTACACTGGCCTCAGTCCATGAAGGGCTTCGCCCATAGTAGATTCTCTGCACTGGCCTCAGTCCATGAAGGGCTTCGCCCATGGTAGATTCTTTACACTGGCCTCAGTCCATGAAGGGCTTCGCCCATAGTAGATTCTCTGCACTGGCCTCAGTCCATGAAGGGCTTCGCCCATGGTAGATTCTTTACACTGGCCTCAGTCCATGAAGGGCTTCGCCCATGGTAGATTCTTTACACTGGCCTCAGTCCATGAAGGGCTTCGCCCATGGTAGATTCTTTACACTGGCCTCAGTCCATGAAGGGCTTCGCCCATAGTAGATTCTCTGCACTGGCCTCAGTCCATGAAGGGCTTCGCCCATGGTAGATTCTTTAAACTGGCCTCAGTCCATGAAGGGCTTCGCCCATGGTAGATTCTTTACACTGGCCTCAGTCCATGAAGGGCTTCGCCCATGGTAGATTCTTTACACTGGCCTCAGTCCATGAAGGGCTTCGCTTATAGTAGATTCTCTGCACTGGCCTCAGTCCATGAAGGGCTTCGCCCATAGTAGATTCTCTGCACTGGCCTCAGTCCATGAAGGGCTTCGCCCATGGTAGATTCTTTACACTGGCCTCAGTCCATGAAGGGCTTCGCCCATAGTAGATTCTCTGCACTGGCCTCAGTCCATGAAGGGCTTCGCCCATGGTAGATTCTTTACACTGGCCTCAGTCCATGAAGGGCTTCGCCCATAGTAGATTCTCTGCACTGGCCTCAGTCCATGAAGTGCTTCGCCCAAGGTAGATTCTTTACACTGGCCTCAGTCCATGAAGGGCTTCGCCCATAGTAGATTCTCTGCACTGGCCTCAGTCCATGAAGTTCTTCGCCCATGGTAGATTCTGTACACTGGCCTCAGTCCATGAAGGGCTTCGCCCATAGTAGATTCTCTGCACTGGCCTCAGTCCATGAAGGGCTTCGCCCATAGTAGATTCTCTGCACTGGCCTCAGTCCATGAAGGGCTTCGCCCATGGTAGATTCTGTACACTGGCCTTAGTCCATGGAGGGCTTCGCCCATAGTAGATTCTCTGCACTGGCCTCAGTCCATGAAGGGCTTCGCCCATAGTAGATTCTTTGCACTGGCCTCAGTCCATGAAGGGCTTCGCCCATGGTAGATTCTTTACACTGGCCTCAGTCCATGAAGGGCTTAGCCCATGGTAGATTCTTTACACTGGCCTCAGTCCATGAAGGGCTTCGCCCATGGTAGATTCTTTACACTGGCCTCAGTCCATGAAGGGCTTCGCCCATGGTAGATTCTTTACACTGGCCGCAGTCCATGAAGGGCTTCGCCCATAGTAGATTCTCTGCACTGGCCTCAGTCCATGAAGTTCTTCGCCCATGGTAGATTCTGTACACTGGCCTCAGTCCATGAAGGGCTTCGCCCATGGTAGATTCTTTACACTGGCCTCAGTCCATGAAGGGCTTCGCCCATGGTAGATTCTTTACACTGGCCGCAGTCCATGAAGGGCTTCGCCCATAGTAGATTCTCTGCACTGGCCTCAGTCCATGAAGTTCTTCGCCCATGGTAGATTCTGTACACTGGCCTTAGTCCATGGAGGACTTCGCCCATAGTAGATTCTCTGCACTGGCCTCAGTCCATGAAGGGCTTCGCCCATAGTAGATTCTCTGCACTGGCCTCAGTCCATGAAGTTCTTCGCCCATGGTAGATTCTGTACACTGGCCTCAGTCCATGAAGGGCTTCGCCCATGGTAGATTCTCTGCACTGGCCTCAGTCCATGAAGTTCTTCGCCCATGGTAGATTCTTTACACTGGCCTCAGTCCATGAAGGGCTTCGCCCATGGTAGATTCTTTACACTGGCCGCAGTCCATGAAGGGCTTCGCCCATAGTAGATTCTCTGCACTGGCCTCAGTCCATGAAGTTCTTCGCCCATGGTAGATTCTGTACACTGGCCTCAGTCCATGAAGGGCTTCGCCCATGGTAGATTCTTTACACTGGCCTCAGTCAATGAAGGGCTTCGCCCGTGGTAGATTCTTTACACTGGCCTTAGTCCATGAAGGGCTTCGCCCATGGTAGATTCTTTACACTGGCCTCAGTCCATGAAGGGCTTCGCCCATAGTAGATTCTCTGCACTGGCCGCAGTCCATGAAGGGCTTCGCCCATAGTAGATTCTCTGCACTGGCCTCAGTCCATGAAGTTCTTCGCCCATGGTAGATTCTGTACACTGGCCTTAGTCCATGGAGGGCTTCGCCCATAGTAGATTCTCTGCACTGGCCTCAGTCCATGAAGGGCTTCGCCCATAGTAGATTCTCTGCACTGGCCTCAGTCCATGAAGTTCTTCGCCCATGGTAGATTATGTACACTGGCCTCAGTCCATGAAGGGCTTCGCCCATGGTAGATTCTTTACACTGGCCTCAGTCCATGAAGGGCTTCGCCCATGGTAGATTCTTTACACTGGCCTCAGTCCATGAAGGGCTTCGCCCATAGTAGATTCTCTGCACTGGCCTCAGTCCATGAAGTTCTTCGCCCATGGTAGATTCTGTACACTGGCCTCAGTCCATGAAGGGCTTCGCCCATGGTAGATTCTTTACACTGGCCTCAGTCCATGAAGGGCTTCGCCCATGGTAGATTCTTTACACTGGCCTCAGTCCATGAAGGGCTTCGCCCATAGTAGATTCTCTGCACTGGCCTCAGTCCATGAAGTTCTTCGCCCATGGTAGATTCTGTACACTGGCCTCAGTCCATGAAGGGCTTCGCCCATGGTAGATTCTTTACACTGGCCTCAGTCCATGAAGGGCTTCGCCCATGGTAGATTCTTTACACTGGCCTCAGTCCATGAAGGGCTTCGCCCATAGTAGATTCTCTGCACTGGCCTCAGTCCATGAAGTTCTTCGCCCATGGTAGATTCTGTACACTGGCCTCAGTCCATGAAGGGCTTCGCCCATGGTAGATTCTTTACACTGGCCTCAGTCCATGAAGGGCTTCGCCCATAGTAGATTCTCTGCACTGGCCGCAGTCCATGAAGGGCTTCGCCCATAGTAGATTCTCTGCACTGGCCTCAGTCCATGAAGTTCTTCGCCCATGGTAGATTCTGTACACTGGCCTCAGTCCATGAAGGGCTTCGCCCATGGTAGATTCTTTACACTGGCCGCAGTCCATGAAGGGCTTCGCCCATAGTAGATTCTCTGCACTGGCCTCAGTCCATGAAGTTCTTCGCCCATGGTAGATTCTGTACACTGGCCTCAGTCCATGAAGGGCTTCGCCCATGGTAGATTCTTTACACTGGCCTCAGTCCATGAAGGGCTTCGCCCATGGTAGATTCTTTACACTGGCCTTAGTCCATGAAGGGCTTCGCCCATGGTAGATTCTTTACACTGGCCTCAGTCCATGAAGGGCTTCGCTCATAGTAGATTCTCTGCACTGGCCTCAGTCCATGAAGTTCTTCGCCCATGGTAGATTCTGTACACTGGCCTCAGTCCATGAAGGGCTTCGCCCATAGTAGATTCTTTACACTGGCATCAGTCCATGAAGGGCTTCGCCCATGGTAGATTCTTTACACTGGCCTCAGTCCATGAAGGGCTTCGCCCATGGTAGATTCTTTACACTGGCCTCAGTCCATGAAGGGCTTCGCCCATAGTCGATTCTCTGCACTGGCCTCAGTCCATGAAGTTCTTCGCCCATGGTAGATTCTGTACACTGGCCTCAGTCCATGAAGGGCTTCGCCCATGGTAGATTCTTTACACTGGCCTCAGTCCATGAAGGGCTTCGCCCATGGTAGATTCTTTACACTGGCCTCAGTCCATGAAGGGCTTCGCCCATAGTCGATTCTCTGCACTGGCCTCAGTCCATGAAGTTCTTCGCCCATGGTAGATTCTGTACACTGGCCTCAGTCCATGAAGGGCTTCGCCCATGGTAGATTCTTTACACTGGCCTCAGTCCATGAAGGGCTTCGCCCATGGTAGATTCTTTACACTGGCCTTAGTCCATGAAGGGCTTCGCCCATAGTAGATTTTTTACACTGGCCTCAGTCCATGAAGGGCTTCGCCCATAGTAGATTCTCTGCACTGGCCGCAGTCCATGAAGGGCTTCGCCCATGGTAGATTCTCTGCACTGGCCTCAGTCCATGAAGTTCTTCGCCCATGGTAGATTCTGTACACTGGCCTCAGTCCATGAAGGGCTTCGCCCATGGTAGATTCTTTACACTGGCCGCAGTCCATGAAGGGCTTCGCCCATAGTAGATTCTCTGCACTGGCCTCAGTCCATGAAGTTCTTCGCCCATGGTAGATTCTGTACACTGGCCTCAGTCCATGAAGGGCTTCGCCCATGGTAGATTCTTTACACTGGCCTCAGTCCATGAAGGGCTTCGCCCATGGTAGATTCTTTACACTGGCCTTAGTCCATGAAGGGCTTCGCCCATGGTAGATTCTTTACACTGGCCTCAGTCCATGAAGGGCTTCGCTCATAGTAGATTCTCTGCACTGGCCTCAGTCCATGAAGTTCTTCGCCCATGGTAGATTCTGTACACTGGCCTCAGTCCATGAAGGGCTTCGCCCATGGTAGATTCTTTACACTGGCCTCAGTCAATGAAGGGCTTCGCCCATGGTAGATTCTTTACACTGGCCTTAGTCCATGAAGGGCTTCGCCCATGGTAGATTCTTTACACTGGCCTCAGTCCATGAAGGGCTTCGCCCATAGTAGATTCTCTGCACTGGCCGCAGTCCATGAAGGGCTTCGCCCATAGTAGATTCTCTGCACTGGCCTCAGTCCATGAAGTTCTTCGCCCATGGTAGATTCTGTACACTGGCCTTAGTCCATGGAGGGTTTCGCCCATAGTAGATTCTCTGCACTGGCCTCAGTCCATGAAGGGCTTCGCCCATAGTAGATTCTCTGCACTGGCCTCAGTCCATGAAGTTCTTCGCCCATGGTAGATTATGTACACTGGCCTCAGTCCATGAAGGGCTTCGCCCATGGTAGATTCTTTACACTGGCCTCAGTCCATGAAGGGCTTCGCCCATGGTAGATTCTTTACACTGGCCTCAGTCCATGAAGGGCTTCGCCCATAGTAGATTCTCTGCACTGGCCTCAGTCCATGAAGTTCTTCGCCCATGGTAGATTCTGTACACTGGCCTCAGTCCATGAAGGGCTTCGCCCATGGTAGATTCTTTACACTGGCCTCAGTCCATGAAGGGCTTCGCCCATGGTAGATTCTTTACACTGGCCTCAGTCCATGAAGGGCTTCGCCCATAGTAGATTCTCTGCACTGGCCTCAGTCCATGAAGTTCTTCGCCCATGGTAGATTCTGTACACTGGCCTCAGTCCATGAAGGGCTTCGCCCATGGTAGATTCTTTACACTGGCCTTAGTCCATGAAGGGCTTCGCCCATGGTAGATTCTTTACACTGGCCTCAGTCCATGAAGGGCTTTGCCCATAGTAGATTCTCTGCACTGGCCTCAGTCCATAAAGGGCTTCGCCCATGGTAGATTCTCTGCACTGGCCTCAGTCCATGAAGGGCTTCGCCCATAGTAGATTCTCTGCACTGGCCTCAGTCAATGAAGGGCTTCGCCCATAGTAGATTCTCTGCACTGGCCTCAGTCCATGAAGGGCTTCGCCCATAGGAGATCCTCTGCACTGGCCTCAGTAATTGAAGGGCTTCGCCCATAGTTGATTCTCTGCACTGGCCTCAGTCCATGAAGGGCTTCGCCCATGGTAGATTCTCTGCACTGGCCTCAGTCCATGAAGGGCTTCGCCCATAGTAGATTCTCTGCACTGGCCTCAGTCAATGAAGGGCTTCGCCCATTGTAGATTCTCTGCACTGGCCTCAGTTCATGAAGGGCTTCGCCCATAGGAGATCCTCTGCACTGGCCTCAGTCCATGAAGGGCTTCGCCCATAGGAGATCCTCTGCACTGGCCTCAGTAATTGAAGGGCTTCGCCCATAGTTGATTCTCTGCACTGGCCTCAGTCCATGAAGTTCTTCGCCCATGGTAGATTCTGTACACTGGCCTTAGTCCATGGAGGGCTTCGCCCATAGTAGATTCTCTGCACTGGCCTCAGTCCATGAAGGGCTTCGCCCATAGTAGATCCTCTGCACTGGCCTCAGTCCATGAAGGGCTTCGCCCATAGGAGATCCTCTGCACTGGCCTCAGTAATTGAAGGGCTTCGCCCATAGTAGATTCTCTGCACTGGCCTCAGTCCATGAAGTTCTTCGCCCATGGTAGATTCTTTACACTGGCCTCAGTTCATGAAGGGCTTCGCCCATAGGAGATCCTCTGCACTGGCCTCAGTAATTGAAGGGCTTCGCCCATAGTTGATTCTCTGCACTGGCCTCAGTCCATGAAGGGCTTCGCCCATAGGAGATCCTCTGCACTGGCCTCAGTAATTGAAGGGCTTCGCCCATAGTAGATTCTCTGCACTGGCCTCAGTCCATGAAGGGCTTCGCCCATTTTAGATTCTCTGCACTGGCCTCAGTCCATGAAGGGCTTCGCCCATTTTAGATTCTCTGCACTGGCCTCAGTCCATGAAGGGCTTCGCCCATTATAGATTCTCTGCACTGGCATCAGTCCATGAAGGGCTTCGCCCATATTAGATTCTTTACACTGGCCTCAGTTCATGAAGGGCTTCGCCCATAGTAGATTCTCTGCACTGGCCTCAGTCCATGAAGGGCTTCGCCCATTATAGATTCTCTGCACTGGCATCAGTCCATGAAGGGCTTCGCCCATGGTAGATTCTTTACACTGGCCTCAGTTCATGAAGGGCTTCGCCCATAGTAGATTCTCTGCACTGGCCTCAGTCCATGAAGGGCTTCGCCCATTTTAGATTCTCTGCACTGGCCTCAGTTCATGAAGGGCTTCGCCCATTATAGATTCTCTGCACTGGCATCAGTCCATGAAGGGCTTCGCCCATGGTAGATTCTTTACACTGGCCTCAGTTCATGAAGGGCTTCGCCCATAGTAGATTCTCTGCACTGGCCTCAGTCCATGAAGGGCTTCGCCCATGGTAGATTCTCTGCACTGGCCTCAGTCCATGAAGGGCTTCGCCCATTTTAGATTCTCTGCACTGGCCTCAGTCCATGAAGGGCTTCGCCCATTATAGATTCTCTGCACTGGCATCAGTCCATGAAGGGCTTCGCCCATATTAGATTCTTTACACTGGCCTCAGTTCATGAAGGGCTTCGCCCATAGTAGATTCTCTGCACTGGCCTCAGTCCATGAAGGGCTTCGCCCATAGTAGATTCTCTGCACTGGCCTCAGTCCATGATGGGCTTCGCCCATAGTAGATTCTCTGCACTGGCATCAGTCCATGAAGGGCTTCGCCCATATTAGATTCTTTACACTGGCCTCAGTTCATGAAGGGCTTCGCCCATAGTAGATTCTCTGCACTGGCCTCAGTCCATGAAGGGCTTCGCCCATTTTAGATTCTCTGCACTGGCCTCAGTTCATGAAGGGCTTCGCCCATTATAGATTCTCTGCACTGGCATCAGTCCATGAAGGGCTTCGCCCATGGTAGATTCTTTACACTGGCCTCAGTTCATGAAGGGCTTCGCCCATAGTAGATTCTCTGCACTGGCCTCAGTCCATGAAGGGCTTCGCCCATTTTAGATTCTCTGCACTGGCCTCAGTCCATGAAGGGTTTGGCCCATGGTAGATTCTTTACACTGGCCTCAGTCCATGAAGGGCTTCGCCCATAGTAGATTCTCTGCACTGGCCTCAGTCCATGAAGGGCTTCGCCCATTTTAGATTCTCTGCACTGGCCTCAGTTCATGAAGGGCTTCGCCCATTATAGATTCTCTGCACTGGCATCAGTCCATGAAGGGCTTCGCCCATGGTAGATTCTTTACACTGGCCTCAGTTCATGAAGGGCTTCGCCCATAGTAGATTCTCTGCACTGGCATCAGTCCATGAAGGGCTTCGCCCATATTAGATTCTTTACACTGGCCTCAGTTCATGAAGGGCTTCGCCCATAGTAGATTCTCTGCACTGGCCTCAGTCCATGAAGGGCTTCGCCCATAGTAGATTCTCTGCACTGGCCTCAGTCCATGAAGGGCTTCGCCCATTATAGATTCTCTGCACTGGCATCAGTCCATGAAGGGCTTCGCCCATTTTAGATTCTCTGCACTGGCCTCAGTCCATGAAGGGCTTCGCCCATGGTAGATTCTTTACACTGGCCTCAGTCCATGAAGGGCTTCGCCCATAGTAGATTCTCTGCACTGGCCTCAGTCCATGAAAGGCTTCGCCCATTTTAGATTCTCTGCACTGGCCTCAGTCCATGAAGGGCTTCGCCCATTATAGATTCTCTGCACTGGCATCAGTCCATGAAGGGCTTCGCCCATGGTAGATTCTTTACACTGGCCTCAGTCCATGAAGGGCTTCGCCCATTATAGATTCTCTGCACTGGCATCAGTCCATGAAGGGCTTCGCCCATGGTAGATTCTTTACACTGGCCTCAGTCCATGAAGGGCTTCGCCCATAGTAGATTCTCTGCACTGGCCTCAGTCCATAAAGGGCTTCGCCCATGGTAGATTCTCTGCACTGGCCTCAGTCCATGAAGGGCTTCGCCCATAGTAGATTCTCTGCACTGGCCTCAGTCAATGAAGGGCTTCGCCCATAGTAGATTCTCTGCACTGGCCTCAGTCCATGAAGGGCTTCGCCCATAGGAGATCCTCTGCACTGGCCTCAGTAATTGAAGGGCTTCGCCCATAGTTGATTCTCTGCACTGGCCTCAGTCCATGAAGGGCTTCGCCCATGGTAGATTCTTTACACTGGCCTCAGTTCATGAAGGGCTTCGCCCGTAGTAGATTCTCTGCACTGGCCTCAGTCCATGAAGGGCTTCGCCCATAGTAGATTCTCTGCACTGGCCTCAGTTCATGAAGGGCTTCGCCCATGGCAGATTCTTTACACTGGCCTCAGTCCATGAAGGGCTTCGCCCATGGCAGATTCTTTACACTGGCCTCAGTTCATGAAGGGCTTCGCCCGTAGTAGATTCTCTGCACTGGCCTCAGTCCATGAAGGCCTTCGCCCATAGTAGATTCTCTGCACTGGCCTCAGTTCATGAAGGGCTTCGCCCATAGGAGATCCTCTGCACTGGCCTCAGTCCATGAAGGGCTTCGCCCATGGTAGATTCTTTACGCTGGCCTCAGTTCATGAAAGGCTTCGCCCATAGGAGATCCTCTGCACTGGCCTCAGTCAATGAAGGGCTTCGCCCATAGTAGATACTTTACACTGGCCTCAGTCCATGAAGGGCTTCGCCCATGGTAGATTCTTTACACTGGCCTCAGTCCATGAAGGGCTTCGCCCATAGTAGATTCTCTGCACTGGCCTCAGCCCATGAAGGGCTTCGCCCGTAGTAGATTCTCTGCACTGGCCTCAGTCCATGAAGGGCTTCGCCCATGGTAGATTCTTTACACTGGCCTCAGTCCATGAAGGGCTTCGGCTATGGTAGATTCTCTGCACTGGCCTCAGTCCATGAAGGGCTTCGCCCATGGTAGATACTTTACACTGGCCTCAGTCCATGAAGGGCTTCGCCCATGGTAGATTCTTTACACTGGCCTCAGTCCATGAAGGGCTTCGGCTATGGTAGATTCTCTGCACTGGCCTCAGTCCATGAAGGGCTTCGCCCATGGTAGATACTTTACACTGGCCTCAGTCCATGAAGGGCTTCGCCCATGGTAGATACTTTACACTGGCCTCAGTCCATGAAGGGCTTAGCCCATGGTAGATTCTTTACACTGGCCTCAGTCCATGAAGCGCTTCGCCCATAGTAGATTCTCTGCACTGGCCTCAGCCCATGAAGGGCTTCGCCCGTAGTAGATTCTCTGCACTGGCCTCAGTCCATGAAGGGCTTCGCCCATGGTAGATACTTTACACTGGCCTCAGTCCATGAAGGGCTTCGCCCATGGTAGATTCTTTACACTGGCCTCAGTCCATGAAGGGCTTCGCCCATGGTAGATTCTTTACACTGGCCTCAGTCCATGAAGGGCTTCGCCCATGGTAGATTCTTTACACTGGCCTCAGTCCATGAAGGGCTTCGCCCATAGTAGATTCTCTGCACTGGCCGCAGTCCATGAAGGGCTTCGCCCATAGTAGATTCTCTGCACTGGCCTCAGTCCATGAAGGGCTTCGCCCGTAGTAGATTCTCTGCACTGGCCTCAGTCCATGAAGGGCTTCGCCCATGGTAGATACTTTACACTGGCCTCAGTCCATGAAGGGCTTCGCCCATGGTAGATTCTTTACACTGGCCTCAGTCCATGAAGGGCTTCGCCCATGGTAGATTCTTTACACTGGCCTCAGTCCATGAAGGGCTTCGCCCATGGTAGATTCTTTACACTGGCCTCAGTCCATGAAGGGCTTCGGCTGTGGTAGATTCTCTGCACTGGCCTCAGTCCATGAAGGGCTTCGCCCATGGTAGATACTTTACACTGGCCTCAGTCCATGAAGGGCTTCGCCCATGGTAGATTCTTTACACTGGCCTCAGTCCATGAAGGGCTTCGCCCATAGTAGATTCTCTGCACTGGCCTCAGTCCATGAAGGGGTTCGCCCATGGTAGATACTTTACACTGGCCTCAGTCCATGAAGGGCTTCGCCCATGGTAGATTCTTTACACTGGCCTCAGTCCATGAAGGGCTTCGCCCATGGTAGATTCTTTACACTGGCCTCAGTCCATGAAGGGCTTCGCCCATGGTAGATTCTTTACACTGGCCTCAGTCCATGAAGGGCTTCGCCCATAGTAGATTCTCTGCACTGGCCTCAGTCCATGAAGGGCTTCGCCCATGGTAGATTCTTTACACTGGCCTCAGTCCATGAAGGGCTTAGCCCATAGTAGATTCTTTACACTGGCCTCAGTCCATGAAGGGCTTAGCCCATGGTAGATTCTTTACACTGGCCTCAGTCCATGAAGGGCTTCGCCCATAGTAGATTCTCTGCACTGGCCTCAGTCCATGAAGGGCTTCGCCCATGGTAGATTCTGTACACTGGCCTTAGTCCATGGAGGGCTTCGCCCATAGTAGATTCTCTGCACTGGCCTCAGTCCATGAAGGGCTTCGCCCATGGTAGATTCTGTACACTGGCCTTAGTCCATGGAGGGCTTCGCCCATAGTAGATTCTCTGCACTGGCCTCAGTCCATGAAGGGCTTCGCCCATGGTAGATTCTTTACACTGGCCTCAGTCCATGAAGGGCTTCGCCCATGGTAGATTCTTTACACTGGCCTCAGTCCATGAAGGGCTTCGTCCATGGTAGATTCTTTACACTGGCCGCAGTCCATGAAGGGCTTCGCTCATAGTAGATTCTCTGCACTGGCCTCAGTCCATGAAGTTCTTCGCCCATGGTAGATTCTGTACACTGGCCTCAGTCCATGAAGGGCTTCGCCCATGGTAGATTCTTTACACTGGCCTCAGTCCATGAAGGGCTTCGCCCATGGTAGATTCTTTACACTGGCCTCAGTCCATGAAGGGCTTCGCCCATAGTAGATTCTCTGCACTGGCCACAGTCCATGAAGGGCTTCGCCCATAGTAGATTCTCTGCACTGGCCTCAGTCCATGAAGTTCTTCGCCCATGGTAGATTCTGTACACTGGCCTTAGTCCATGGAGGGCTTCGCCCATAGTAGATTCTCTGCACTGGCCTCAGTCCATGAAGGGCTTCGCCCATGGTAGATTCTTTACACTGGCCTCAGTCCATGAAGGGCTTAGCCCATGGTAGATTCTTTACACTGGCCTCAGTCCATGAAGGGCTTCGCCCATGGTAGATTCTTTACACTGGCCTCAGTCCATGAAGGGCTTCGCCCATGGTAGATTCTTTACACTGGCCGCAGTCCATGAAGGGCTTCGCCCATAGTAGATTCTCTGCACTGGCCTCAATCCATGAAGTTCTTCGCCCATGGTAGATTCTGTACACTGGCCTCAGTCCATGAAGGGCTTCGCCCATGGTAGATTCTTTACACTGGCCTCAGTCCATGAAGGGCTTAGCCCATGGTAGATTCTTTACACTGGCCTTAGTCCATGAAGGGCTTCGCCCATGGTAGATTCTTTACACTGGACTCAGTCCATGAAGGGCTTCGCCCATAGTAGATTCTCTGCACTGGCCGCAGTCCATGAAGGGCTTCGCTCATAGTAGATTCTCTGCACTGGCCTCAGTCCATGAAGTTCTTCGCCCATGGTAGATTCTGTACACTGGCCTTAGTCCATGGAGGGCTTCGCCCATAGTAGATTCTCTGCACTGGCCTCAGTCCATGAAGGGCTTCGCCCATAGTAGATTCTCTGCACTGGCCTCAATCCATGAAGTTCTTCGCCCATGGTAGATTCTGTACACTGGCCTCAGTCCATGAAGGGCTTCGCCCATGGTAGATTCTTTACACTGGCCTCAGTCCATGAAGGGCTTAGCCCATGGTAGATTCTTTACACTGGCCTTAGTCCATGAAGGGCTTCGCCCATGGTAGATTCTTTACACTGGACTCAGTCCATGAAGGGCTTCGCCCATAGTAGATTCTCTGCACTGGCCGCAGTCCATGAAGGGCTTCGCTCATAGTAGATTCTCTGCACTGGCCTCAGTCCATGAAGTTCTTCGCCCATGGTAGATTCTGTACACTGGCCTTAGTCCATGGAGGGCTTCGCCCATAGTAGATTCTCTGCACTGGCCTCAGTCCATGAAGGGCTTCGCCCATGGTAGATTCTTTACACTGGCCTCAGTCCATGAAGGGCTTAGCCCATGGTAGATTCTTTACACTGGACTCAGTCCATGAAGGGCTTCGCCCATGGTAGATTCTTTACACTGGCCTCAGTCCATGAAGGGCTTCGGCTATGGTAGATTCTCTGCACTGGCCTCAGTCCATGAAGGGCTTCGCCCATGGTAGATACTTTACACTGGCCTCAGTCCATGAAGGGCTTCGCCCATGGTAGATTCTTTACACTGGCCTCAGTCCATGAAGGGCTTCGCCCATAGTAGATTCTCTGCACTGGCCGCAGTCCATGAAGGGCTTCGCCCATAGTAGATTCTCTGCACTGGCCTCAGTCCATGAAGTTCTTCGCCCATGGTATATTCTTTACACTGGCCTCAGTTCATAAAGGGCTTCGCCCATGGTAGATTCTCTGCACTGGCCTCAGTCCATGAAGGGCTTCGCCCATGGTAGATTCTTTACACTGGCCTTAGTCCATGAAGGGACTTCGCCATGGTAGATTCTTTACACTGGCTCTCAGTCCATGAAGGGGCTTCGCCCGTAGTAGATTCTCTGCACTGGCCTCAGTCCATGAAGGGCTTCGCCCCATAGTAGATTCTCTGCACTGGCCTCAGTCCATGAAGGGCTTCGCCCATGGTAGATTCTTTACACTGGGCCTCAGTCCATGAAGGGCTTCGGCTATGGTAGATTCTCTGCACTGGCCTCAGTCCATGAAGGGCTTCGCCCATGGTAGATACTTTACACTGGCCTCAGTCCATGAAGGGCTTCGCCCATGGTAGATTCTTTACACTGGCCTCAGTCCATGAAGGGCTTCGCCCATAGTAGATTCTCTGCACTGGCCGCAGTCCATGAAGGGCTTCGCCCATAGTAGATTCTCTGCACTGGCCTCAGTCCATGAAGTTCTTCGCCCATGGTAGATTCTGTACACTGGCTCTTAGTCCATGGAGGGCTTCGCCCAGAGTAGATTCTCTGCACTGGCCTCAGTCCATGAAGGGCTTCGCCCATGGTAGATTCTTTACACTGGCCTCAGTCCATGAAGGGCTTCGCCCATGGTAGATTCTTTACACTGGCCTCCAGTCCATGAAGGGCTTCGCCCATGGTAGATTCTTTACACTGGCCTCAGTCCATGAAGGGGCTTCGCCCATAGTAGATCTCCTGCACTGGCCTCAGTCCATGAAGGGCTTCGGCCCATAGTAGATTCTCTGCACTGGCTTCAGTCCATGAAGGCTTCGCCCATGGTAGATTCTGTACCACTGGCCTTAGTCCATGGAGGGCTTCGCCCATAGTAGATTCTCTGCACTGGCCTCAGTCCATGAAGGGCTTCGCCCATAGTAGATTCTTTGCACTGGCCTCAGTCCATGAAGGGCTTCGCCCCATGGTAGATCTTTACCACTGGCCTCAGTCCATGAAGGGCTTAGCCCATGGTAGATTCTTTACACTGGCCTCAGTCCATGAAGGGCTTCGCCCCATGGTAGATTCTTTACACTGGCCTCAGTCCATGAAGGGCTTCGCCCATAGTAGATTCTCTGCACTGGCCTCAGTCCATGAAGGGCTTCGCCCATAGTAGATTCTCTGCACTGGCTTCAGTCCATGAAGGGCTTCGCCCATGGTAGATTCTGTACACTGGCCTTAGTCCATGGAGGGCTTCGCCCATAGTAGATTCTCTGCACTGGCCTCAGTCCATGAAGGGCTTCGCCCATAGTAGATTCTCTGCACTGGCCTCAGTCCATGAAGGGCTTCGCCCATAGTAGATTCTCTGCACTGGCTTCAGTCCATGAAGGGCTTTCGCCCATGGTAGATTCTGTACACTGGCCTTAGTCCATGGAGGGCTTCGCCCATAGTAGATTCTCTGCACTGGCCTCAGTCCATGAAGGGCTTCGCCCATAGTAGATTCTCTGCACTGGCTTCAGTCCATGAAGGGCTTCGCCCATGGTAGATTCTGTACACTGGCCTTAGTCCATGGAGGGCTTCGCCCATAGTAGATTCTCTGCACTGGCCTCAGTCCATGAAGGGCTTCGCCCATAGTAGATTCTCTGCACTGGCCGCAGTCCATGAAGGGCTTCGCCCATAGTAGATTCTCTGCACTGGCCTCAGTCCATGAAGGGCTTCGCCCATGGTAGATTCTTTACACTGGCCTCAGTCCATGAAGGGCTTCGCCCATGGTAGATTCTTTACACTGGCCTCAGTCCATGAAGGGCTTCGCCCATAGTAGATTCTCTGCACTGGCCTCAGTCCATGAAGGGCTTCGCCCATGGTAGATTCTTTACACTGGCCTCAGTCCATGAAGGGCTTCGCCCATGGTAGATTCTTTACACTGGCCTCAGTCCATGAAGGGCTTCGCCCATGGTAGATTCTTTACACTGGCCTCAGTCCATGAAGGGCTTCGCCCATAGTAGATTCTCTGCACTGGCCTCAGTCCATGAAGGGCTTCGCCCATGGTAGATTCTTTACAACTGGCCTCAGTCCATGAAGGGCTTCGCCCATGGTAGATTCTTTACACTGGCCTCAGTCCATGAAGGGCTTCGCCCATAGTAAGATTCTCTGCACTGGCCTCAGTCCATGAAGGGCTTCGCCCATAGTAGATTTCTCTGCACTGGCCTCAGTCCATGAAGGGCTTCGCCCATAGTAGAGTTCTCTGCACTGGCCTCAGTCCATGAAGGGCTTCGCCCATGGTAGATTCTTTACACTGGCCTCAGTCCATGAAGGGCTTCGGCCCATGGTAGATTTCTTTACACTGGCCTCAGTCCCATGAAGGGCTTCGCCCATGGTAGATTCTTTACACTGGCCTCAGTCCATGAAGGGCTTCGCCCATAGTAGATTCTCTGCACTGGCCTCAGTCCATGAAGGGCTTCGCCCATAGTAGATTCTCTGCACTGGCTTCAGTCCATGAAGGGCTTCGCCCATGGTAGATTCTGTACACTGGCCTTAGTCCATGGAGGGCTTCGCCCATAGTAGATTCTCTGCACTGGCCTCAGTCCATGAAGGGCTTCGCCCATAGTAGATTCTTTGCACTGGCCTCAGTCCATGAAGGGCTTCGCCCATGGTAGATTCTTTACACTGGCCTCAGTCCATGAAGGGCTTAGCCCATGGTAGATTCTTTACACTGGCCTCAGTCCATGAAGGGCTTCGGCTATGGTAGATTCTCTGCACTGGCCTCAGTCCATGAAGGGCTTCGCCCATGGTAGATACTTTACACTGGCCTCAGTCCATGAAGGGCTTCGCCCATGGTAGATTCTTTACACTGGCCTCAGTCCATGAAGGGCTTCGCCCATAGTAGATTCTCTGCACTGGCCTCAGTCCATGAAGTTCTTCGCCCATGGTAGATTCTGTACACTGGCCTTAGTCCATGGAGGGCTTCGCCCATAGTAGATTCTCTGCACTGGCCTCAGTCCATGAAGGGCTTCGCCCGTAGTAGATTCTCTGCACTGGCCTCAGTCCATGAAGGGCTTCGCCCATAGTAGATTCTCTGCACTGGCCTCAGTCCATGAAGGGCTTCGCCCATGGTAGATTCTTTACACTGGCCTCAGTCCATGAAGGGCTTCGCCCATGGTAGATTCTTTACACTGGCCTCAGTCCATGAAGGGCTTCGCCCATGGTAGATTCTTTACACTGGCCGCAGTCCATGAAGGGCTTCGCCCATAGTAGATTCTCTGCACTGGCCTCAGTCCATGAAGTTCTTCGCCCATGGTAGATTCTGTACACTGGCCTCAGTCCATGAAGGGCTTCGCCCATGGTAGATTCTTTACACTGGCCTCAGTCCATGAAGGGCTTCGCCCATGGTAGATTCTTTACACTGGCCTCAGTCCATGAAGGGCTTCGCCCATAGTAGATTCTCTGCACTGGCCGCAGTCCATGAAGGGCTTCGCCCGTAGTAGATTCTCTGCACTGGCCTCAGTCCATGAAGTTCTTCGCCCATGGTAGATTCTGTACACTGGCCTTAGTCCATGGAGGGCTTCGCCCATAGTAGATTCTCTGCACTGGCCTCAGTCCATGAAGGGCTTCGCCCGTAGTAGATTCTCTGCACTGGCCTCAGTCCATGAAGGGCTTCGCCCATAGTAGATTCTCTGCACTGGCCTCAGTCCATGAAGGGCTTCGCCCATGGTAGATTCTTTACACTGGCCTCAGTCCATGAAGGGCTTCGCCCATGGTAGATTCTTTACACTGGCCTCAGTCCATGAAGGGCTTCGCCCATGGTAGATTCTTTACACTGGCCGCAGTCCATGAAGGGCTTCGCCCATAGTAGATTCTCTGCACTGGCCTCAGTCCATGAAGTTCTTCGCCCATGGTAGATTCTGTACACTGGCCTTAGTCCATGGAGGGCTTCGCCCATAGTAGATTCTCTGCACTGGCCTCAGTCCATGAAGGGCTTCGCCCATAGTAGATTCTCTGCACTGGCCTCAGTCCATGAAGTTCTTCGCCCATGGTAGATTCTGTACACTGGCCTCAGTCCATGAAGGGCTTCGCCCATAGTAGATTCTCTGCACTGGCCTCAGTCCATGAAGGGCTTCGCCCATAGTAGATTCTCTGCACTGGCCTCAGTCCATGAAGGGCTTCGCCCATGGTAGATTCTGTACACTGGCCTTAGTCCATGGAGGGCTTCGCCCATAGTAGATTCTCTGCACTGGCCTCAGTCCATGAAGGGCTTCGCCCATAGTAGATTCTCTGCACTGGCCTCAGTCCATGAAGTTCTTCGCCCATGGTAGATTCTGTACACTGGCCTCAGTCCATGAAGGGCTTCGCCCATAGTAGATTCTCTGCACTGGCCTCAGTCCATGAAGGGCTTCGCCCATGGTAGATTCTGTACACTGGCCTTAGTCCATGGAGGGCTTCGCCCATAGTAGATTCTCTGCACTGGCCTCAGTCCATGAAGTTCTTCGCCCATGGTAGATTCTGTACACTGGCCTCAGTCCATGAAGGGCTTCGCCCATGGTAGATTCTTTACACTGGCCTCAGTCCATGAAGGGCTTCGCCCATGGTAGATTCTTTACACTGGCCTCAGTCCATGAAGGGCTTCGCCCATGGTAGATTCTTTACACTGGCCGCAGTCCATGAAGGGCTTCGCCCATAGTAGATTCTCTGCACTGGCCTCAGTCCATGAAGTTCTTCGCCCATGGTAGATTCTGTACACTGGCCTTAGTCCATGGAGGACTTCGCCCATAGTAGATTCTCTGCACTGGCCTCAGTCCATGAAGTTCTTCGCCCATGGTAGATTCTGTACACTGGCCTCAGTCCATGAAGGGCTTCGCCCATGGTAGATTCTTTACACTGGCCTCAGTCCATGAAGGGCTTCGCCCATGGTAGATTCTTTACACTGGCCTCAGTCCATGAAGGGCTTCGCCCATGGTAGATTCTTTACACTGGCCGCAGTCCATGAAGGGCTTCGCCCATAGTAGATTCTCTGCACTGGCCTCAGTCCATGAAGTTCTTCGCCCATGGTAGATTCTGTACACTGGCCTCAGTCCATGAAGGGCTTCGCCCATGGTAGATTCTTTACACTGGCCTCAGTCAATGAAGGGCTTCGCCCGTGGTAGATTCTTTACACTGGCCTTAGTCCATGAAGGGCTTCGCCCATGGTAGATTCTTTACACTGGCCTCAGTCCATGAAGGGCTTCGCCCATAGTAGATTCTCTGCACTGGCCGCAGTCCATGAAGGGCTTCGCCCATAGTAGATTCTCTGCACTGGCCTCAGTCCATGAAGTTCTTCGCCCATGGTAGATTATGTACACTGGCCTCAGTCCATGAAGGGCTTCGCCCATGGTAGATTCTTTACACTGGCCTCAGTCCATGAAGGGCTTCGCCCATAGTAGATTCTCTGCACTGGCCTCAGTCCATGAAGTTCTTCGCCCATGGTAGATTATGTACACTGGCCTCAGTCCATGAAGGGCTTCGCCCATGGTAGATTATGTACACTGGCCTCAGTCCATGAAGGGCTTCGCCCATGGTAGATTCTTTACACTGGCCGCAGTCCATGAAGGGCTTCGCCCATAGTAGATTCTCTGCACTGGCCTCAGTCCATGAAGTTCTTCGCCCATGGTAGATTCTGTACACTGGCCTCAGTCCATGAAGGGCTTCGCCCATGGTAGATTCTTTACACTGGCCTCAGTCAATGAAGGGCTTCGCCCGTGGTAGATTCTTTACACTGGCCTTAGTCCATGAAGGGCTTCGCCCATGGTAGATTCTTTACACTGGCCTCAGTCCATGAAGGGCTTCGCCCATAGTAGATTCTCTGCACTGGCCGCAGTCCATGAAGGGCTTCGCCCATAGTAGATTCTCTGCACTGGCCTCAGTCCATGAAGTTCTTCGCCCATGGTAGATTCTGTACACTGGCCTTAGTCCATGGAGGGCTTCGCCCATAGTAGATTCTCTGCACTGGCCTCAGTCCATGAAGGGCTTCGCCCATAGTAGATTCTCTGCACTGGCCTCAGTCCATGAAGTTCTTCGCCCATGGTAGATTATGTACACTGGCCTCAGTCCATGAAGGGCTTCGCCCATGGTAGATTCTTTACACTGGCCTCAGTCCATGAAGGGCTTCGCCCATAGTAGATTCTCTGCACTGGCCTCAGTCCATGAAGTTCTTCGCCCATGGTAGATTATGTACACTGGCCTCAGTCCATGAAGGGCTTCGCCCATAGTAGATTCTCTGCACTGGCCTCAGTCCATGAAGTTCTTCGCCCATGGTAGATTCTGTACACTGGCCTTAGTCCATGGAGGACTTCGCCCATAGTAGATTCTCTGCACTGGCCTCAGTCCATGAAGGGCTTCGCCCATAGTAGATTCTCTGCACTGGCCTCAGTCCATGAAGTTCTTCGCCCATGGTAGATTCTGTACACTGGCCTCAGTCCATGAAGGGCTTCGCCCATGGTAGATTCTTTACACTGGCCTCAGTCCATGAAGGGCTTCGCCCATGGTAGATTCTTTACACTGGCCTCAGTCCATGAAGGGCTTCGCCCATGGTAGATTCTTTACACTGGCCGCAGTCCATGAAGGGCTTCGCCCATAGTAGATTCTCTGCACTGGCCTCAGTCCATGAAGTTCTTCGCCCATGGTAGATTCTGTACACTGGCCTCAGTCCATGAAGGGCTTCGCCCATGGTAGATTCTTTACACTGGCCTCAGTCAATGAAGGGCTTCGCCCGTGGTAGATTCTTTACACTGGCCTTAGTCCATGAAGGGCTTCGCCCATGGTAGATTCTTTACACTGGCCTCAGTCCATGAAGGGCTTCGCCCATGGTAGATTCTTTACACTGGCCTCAGTCAATGAAGGGCTTCGCCCATGGTAGATTCTTTACACTGGCCTCAGTCAATGAAGGGCTTCGCCCATGGTAGATTCTTTACACTGGCCTCAGTCAATGAAGGGCTTCGCCCATAGTAGATTCTTTACACTGGCCTCAGTCCATGAAGGGCTTCGCCCATAGTAGATTCTCTGCACTGGCCGCAGTCCATGAAGGGCTTCGCCCATAGTAGATTCTCTGCACTGGCCTCAGTCCATGAAGTTCTTCGCCCATGGTAGATTCTGTACACTGGCCTCAGTCCATGAAGGGCTTCGCCCATGGTAGATTCTTTACACTGGCCTCAGTCCATGAAGGGCTTCGCCCATGGTAGATTCTTTACACTGGCCTTAGTCCATGAAGGGCTTCGCCCATGGTAGATTCTTTACACTGGCCTCAGTCCATGAAGGGCTTCGCTCATAGTAGATTCTCTGCACTGGCCGCAGTCCATGAAGGGCTTCGCCCATAGTAGATTCTCTGCACTGGCCTCAGTCCATGAAGTTCTTCGCCCATGGTAGATTCTGTACACTGGCCTCAGTCCATGAAGGGCTTCGCCCATAGTAGATTCTTTACACTGGCCTCAGTCCATGAAGGGCTTCGCCCATGGTAGATTCTTTACACTGGCCTCAGTCCATGAAGGGCTTAGCCCATGGTAGATTCTTAACACTGGCCTCAGTCCATGAAGGGCTTCGCCCATGGTAGATTCTTTACACTGGCCTCAGTCCATGAAGGGCTTCGCCCATGGTAGATTCTTTACACTGGCCGCAGTCCATGAAGGGCTTAGCCCATAGTAGATTCTCTGCACTGGGCTCAGTCCATGAAGGCCTTCGCCCATGGTAGATTCTGTACACTGGCCTCAGTCCATGAAGGGCTTCGCCCATGGTAGATTCTTTACACTGGCCTCAGTCAATGAAGGGCTTCGCCCATGGTAGATTCTTTACACTGGCCTTAGTCCATGAAGGGCTTCGCCCATGGTAGATTCTTTACACTGGCCTCAGTCCATGAAGGGCTTCGCCCATAGTAGATTCTCTGCACTGGCCGCAGTCCATGAAGGGCTTCGCCCATAGTAGATTCTCTGCACTGGCCTCAGTCCATGAAGTTCTTCGCCCATGGTAGATTCTGTACACTGGCCTTAGTCCATGGAGGGCTTCGCCCATAGTAGATTCTCTGCACTGGCCTCAGTCCATGAAGGGCTTCGCCCATAGTAGATTCTCTGCACTGGCCTCAGTCCATGAAGTTCTTCGCCCATGGTAGATTATGTACACTGGCCTCAGTCCATGAAGGGCTTCGCCCATGGTAGATTCTTTACACTGGCCTCAGTCCATGAAGGGCTTCGCCCATGGTAGATTCTTTACACTGGCCTCAGTCCATGAAGGGCTTCGCCCATAGTAGATTCTCTGCACTGGCCTCAGTCCATGAAGTTCTTCGCCCATGGTAGATTCTGTACACTGGCCTCAGTCCATGAAGGGCTTCGCCCATGGTAGATTCTTTACACTGGCCTCAGTCCATGAAGGGCTTCGCCCGTGGTAGATTCTTTACACTGGCCTTAGTCCATGAAGGGCTTCGCCCATGGTAGATTCTTTACACTGGCCTCAGTCCATGAAGGGCTTCGCCCATGGTAGATTCTTTACACTGGCCTCAGTCAATGAAGGGCTTCGCCCATGGTAGATTCTTTACACTGGCCTCAGTCAATGAAGGGCTTCGCCCATGGTAGATTCTTTACACTGGCCTCAGTCAATGAAGGGCTTCGCCCATAGTAGATTCTTTACACTGGCCTCAGTCCATGAAGGGCTTCGCCCATAGTAGATTCTCTGCACTGGCCGCAGTCCATGAAGGGCTTCGCCCATAGTAGATTCTCTGCACTGGCCTCAGTCCATGAAGTTCTTCGCCCATGGTAGATTCTGTACACTGGCCTCAGTCCATGAAGGGCTTCGCCCATGGTAGATTCTTTACACTGGCCTCAGTCCATGAAGGGCTTCGCCCATGGTAGATTCTTTACACTGGCCTTAGTCCATGAAGGGCTTCGCCCATGGTAGATTCTTTACACTGGCCTCAGTCCATGAAGGGCTTCGCTCATAGTAGATTCTCTGCACTGGCCGCAGTCCATGAAGGGCTTCGCCCATAGTAGATTCTCTGCACTGGCCTCAGTCCATGAAGTTCTTCGCCCATGGTAGATTCTGTACACTGGCCTCAGTCCATGAAGGGCTTCGCCCATAGTAGATTCTTTACACTGGCCTCAGTCCATGAAGGGCTTCGCCCATGGTAGATTCTTTACACTGGCCTCAGTCCATGAAGGGCTTAGCCCATGGTAGATTCTTAACACTGGCCTCAGTCCATGAAGGGCTTCGCCCATGGTAGATTCTTTACACTGGCCTCAGTCCATGAAGGGCTTCGCCCATGGTAGATTCTTTACACTGGCCGCAGTCCATGAAGGGCTTCGCCCATAGTAGATTCTCTGCACTGGCCTCAGTCCATGAAGTTCTTCGCCCATGGTAGATTCTGTACACTGGCCTCAGTCCATGAAGGGCTTCGCCCATGGTAGATTCTTTACACTGGCCTCAGTCAATGAAGGGCTTCGCCCATGGTAGATTCTTTACACTGGCCTTAGTCCATGAAGGGCTTCGCCCATGGTAGATTCTTTACACTGGCCTCAGTCCATGAAGGGCTTCGCCCATAGTAGATTCTCTGCACTGGCCTCAGTCCATGAAGGGCTTCGCCCATAGTAGATTCTCTGCACTGGCCTCAGTCCATGAAGTTCTTCGCCCATGGTAGATTCTGTACACTGGCCTTAGTCCATGGAGGGCTTCGCCCATAGTAGATTCTCTGCACTGGCCTCAGTCCATGAAGGGCTTCGCCCATAGTAGATTCTCTGCACTGGCCTCAGTCCATGAAGTTCTTCGCCCATGGTAGATTATGTACACTGGCCTCAGTCCATGAAGGGCTTCGCCCATGGTAGATTCTTTACACTGGCCTCAGTCCATGAAGGGCTTCGCCCATGGTAGATTCTTTACACTGGCCTCAGTCCATGAAGGGCTTCGCCCATAGTAGATTCTCTGCACTGGCCTCAGTCCATGAAGTTCTTCGCCCATGGTAGATTCTGTACACTGGCCTCAGTCCATGAAGGGCTTCGCCCATGGTAGATTCTTTACACTGGCCTCAGTCCATGAAGGGCTTCGCCCATGGTAGATTCTTTACACTGGCCTTAGTCCATGAAGGGCTTCGCCCATGGTAGATTCTTTACACTGGCCTCAGTCCATGAAGGGCTTCGCTCATAGTAGATTCTCTGCACTGGCCGCAGTCCATGAAGGGCTTCGCCCATAGTAGATTCTCTGCACTGGCCTCAGTCCATGAAGTTCTTCGCCCATGGTAGATTCTGTACACTGGCCTCAGTCCATGAAGGGCTTCGCCCATAGTAGATTCTTTACACTGGCCTCAGTCCATGAAGGGCTTCGCCCATGGTAGATTCTTTACACTGGCCTCAGTCCATGAAGGGCTTCGCCCATGGTAGATTCTTTACACTGGCCTTAGTCCATGAAGGGCTTCGCCCATGGTAGATTCTTTACACTGGCCCCAGTCCATGAAGGGCTTCGCTCATAGTAGATTCTCTGCACTGGCCGCAGTCCATGAAGGGCTTCGCCCATAGCAGATTCTCTGCACTGGCCTCAGTCCATGACGTTCTTCGCCCATGGTAGATTATGTACACTGGCCTCAGTCCATGAAGGGCCTCGCCCATGGTAGATTCTTTACACTGGCCTCAGTCCATGAAGGGCTTAGCCCATGGTAGATTCTTTACACTGGCCTCAGTCCATGAAGGGCTTCGCCCATGGTAGATTCTTTACACTGGCCTCAGTCCATGAAGGGCTTCGCCCATGGTAGATTCTTTACACTGGCCGCAGTCCATGAAGGGCTTCGCCCATAGTAGATTCTCTGCACTGGCCTCAGTCCATGAAGTTCTTCGCCCATGGTAGATTATGTACACTGGCCTCAGTCCATGAAGGGCTTCGCCCATGGTAGATTCTTTACACTGGCCTCAGTCCATGAAGGGCTTCGCCCATGGTAGATTCTTTACACTGGCCTTAGTCCATGAAGGGCTTCGCCCATGGTAGATTCTTTACACTGGCCTCAGTCCATGAAGGGCTTCGCCCATGGTAGATTCTTTACACTGGCCTCAGTCCATGAAGGGCTTCGCCCATAGTAGATTCTCTGCACTGGCCTCAGTCCATGAAGTTCTTCGCCCATGGTAGATTCTGTACACTGGCCTCAGTCCATGAAGGGCTTCGCCCATGGTAGATTCTTTACACTGGCCTCAGTCCATGAAGTTCTTCGCCCATGGTAGATTATGTACACTGGCCTCAGTCCATGAAGGGCTTCGCCCATGGTAGATTCTTTACACTGGCCTTAGTCCATGAAGGGCTTCGCCCATGGTAGATTCTTTACACTGGCCTCAGTCCATGAAGGGCTTCGCCCATGGTAGATTCTTTACACTGGCCTCAGTCCATGAAGGGCTTCGCCCATAGTAGATTCTCTGCACTGGCCTCAGTCCATGAAGGGCTTCGCCCATAGTAGATTCTCTGCACTGGCCTCAGTCCATGAAGTTCTTCGCCCATGGTAGATTATGTACACTGGCCTCAGTCCATGAAGGGCTTCGCCCATGGTAGATTCTTTACACTGGCCTCAGTCCATGAAGGGCTTCGCCCATGGTAGATTCTTTACACTGGCCTCAGTCCATGAAGGGCTTCGCCCATAGTAGATTCTCTGCACTGGCCTCAGTCCATGAAGTTCTTCGCCCATGGTAGATTCTGTACACTGGCCTCAGTCCATGAAGGGCTTCGCCCATGGTAGATTCTTTACACTGGCCGCAGTCCATGAAGGGCTTCGCCCATAGTAGATTCTCTGCACTGGCCTCAGTCCATGAAGCTCTTCGCCCATGGTAGATTCTGTACACTGGCCTCAGTCCATGAAGGGCTTCGCCCATGGTAGATTCTTTACACTGGCCTCAGTCCATGAAGGGCTTCGCCCATGGTAGATTCTTTACACTGGCCTCAGTCCATGAAGGGCTTCGCCCATAGTAGATTCTCTGCACTGGCCTCAGTCCATGAAGTTCTTCGCCCATGGTAGATTCTGTACACTGGCCTTAGTCCATGGAGGGCTTCGCCCATAGTAGATTCTCTGCACTGGCCTCAGTCCATGAAGGGCTTCGCCCATAGTAGATTCTCTGCACTGGCCTCAGTCCATGAAGTTCTTCGCCCATGGTAGATTCTGTACACTGGCCTTAGTCCATGGAGGGCTTCGCCCATAGTAGATTCTCTGCACTGGCCTCAGTCCATGAAGTTCTTCGCCCATGGTAGATTATGTACACTGGCCTCAGTCCATGAAGGGCTTCGCCCATGGTAGATTCTTTACACTGGCCTCAGTCCGTGAAGGGCTTCGCCCATGGTAGATTCTTTACACTGGCCGCAGTCCATGAAGGGCTTCGCCCATAGTAGATTCTCTGCACTGGCCTCAGTCCATGAAGTTCTTCGCCCATGGTAGATTCTGTACACTGGCCTCAGTCCATGAAGGGCTTCGCCCATGGTAGATTCTTTACACTGGCCTCAGTCCATGAAGGGCTTCGCCCATGGTAGATTCTTTACACTGGCCTCAGTCCATGAAGGGCTTCGCCCATAGTAGATTCTCTGCACTGGCCTCAGTCCATGAAGTTCTTCGCCCATGGTAGATTCTGTACACTGGCCTCAGTCCATGAAGGGCTTCGCCCATGGTAAATTCTTTACACTGGCCGCAGTCCATGAAGGGCTTCGCCCATAGTAGATTCTCTGCACTGGCCTCAGTCCATGAAGTTCTTCGCCCATGGTAGATTCTGTACACTGGCCTCAGTCCATGAAGGGCTTCGCCCATGGTAGATTCTTTACACTGGCCTTAGTCCATGAAGGGCTTCGCCCATGGTAGATTCTTTACACTGGCCTCAGTCCATGAAGGGCTTCGCCCATAGTAGATTCTCTGCACTGGCCTCAGTCCATGAAGTTCTTCGCCCATGGTAGATTCTGTACACTGGCCTCAGTCCATGAAGGGCTTCGCCCATGGTAGATTCTTTACACTGGCCTCAGTCCATGAAGGGCTTCGCCCATGGTGGATTCTTTACACTGGCCTCAGTCCATGAAGGGCTTCGCCCATAGTAGATTCTCTGCACTGGCCTCAGTCCATGAAGTTCTTCGCCCATGGTAGATTCTGTACACTGGCCTCAGTCCATGAAGGGCTTCGCCCATGGTAGATTCTTTACACTGGCCGCAGTCCATGAAGGGCTTCGCCCATAGTAGATTCTCTGCACTGGCCTCAGTCCATGAAGGGCTTCGCCCATAGTAGATTCTCTGCACTGGCCTCAGTCCATGAAGGGCTTCGCCCATGGTAGATTCTTTACACTGGCCTCAGTCCATGAAGGGCTTCGGCTATGGTAGATTCTCTGCACTGGCCTCAGTCCATGAAGGGCTTCGCCCATGGTAGATACTTTACACTGGCCTCAGTCCATGAAGGGCTTCGCCCATGGTAGATTCTTTACACTGGCCTCAGTCCATGAAGGGCTTCGCCCATAGTAGATTCTCTGCACTGGCCTCAGTCCATGAAGGGCTTCGCCCATGGTAGATTCTTTACACTGGCCTCAGTCCATGAAGGGCTTAGCCCGTGGTAGATTCTTTACACTGGCCTCAGTCCATGAAGGGCTTAGCCCATGGTAGATTCTTTACACTGGCCTCAGTCCATGAAGGGCTTAGCCCATGGTAGATTCTTTACACTGGCCTCAGTCCATGAAGGGCTTAGCCCATGGTAGATTCTTTACACTGGCCTCAGTCCATGAAGGGCTTCGGCTATGGTAGATTCTCTGCACTGGCCTCAGTCCATGAAGGGCTTCGCCCATGGTAGATACTTTACACTGGCCTCAGTCCATGAAGGGCTTCGCCCATGGTAGATTCTTTACACTGGCCTCAGTCCATGATGGGCTTCGCCCATAGTAGATTCTCTGCACTGGCCTCAGTCCATGAAGGGCTTCGCCCATAGTAGATTCTCTGCACTGGCCTCAGTCCATGAAGGGCTTCGCCCATGGTAGATTCTTTACACTGGCCTCAGTCCATGAAGGGCTTAGCCCATGGTAGATTCTTTACACTGGCCTCAGTCCATGAAGGGCTTAGCCCATGGTAGATTCTTTACACTGGCCTCAGTCCATGAAGGGCTTAGCCCATGGTAGATTCTTTACACTGGCCTCAGTCCATGAAGGGCTTCGGCTATGGTAGATTCTCTGCACTGGCCTCAGTCCATGAAGGGCTTCGCCCATGGTAGATACTTTACACTGGCCTCAGTCCATGAAGGGCTTCGCCCATGGTAGATTCTTTACACTGGCCTCAGTCCATGAAGGGCTTCGCCCATAGTAGATTCTCTGCACTGGCCTCAGTCCATGAAGGGCTTCGCCCATGGTAGATTCTTTACACTGGCCTCAGTCCATGAAGGGCTTAGCCCATGGTAGATTCTTTACACTGGCCTCAGTCCATGAAGGGCTTAGCCCATGGTAGATTCTTTACACTGGCCTCAGTCCATGAAGGGCTTAGCCCATGGTAGATTCTTTACACTGGCCTCAGTCCATGAAGGGCTTAGCCCATGGTAGATTCTTTACACTGGCCTCAGTCCATGAAGGGCTTAGCCCATGGTAGATTCTTTACACTGGCCTCAGTCCATGAAGGGCTTCGCCCATGGTAGATTCTTTACACTGGCCTCAGTCCATGAAGGGCTTCGCCCATGGTAGATACTTTACACTGGCCTCAGTCCATGAAGGGCTTCGCCCATGGTAGATTCTTTACACTGGCCTCAGTCCATGATGGGCTTCGCCCATAGTAGATTCTCTGCACTGGCCTCAGTCCATGAAGGGCTTCGCCCATAGTAGATTCTCTGCACTGGCCTCAGTCCATGAAGGGCTTCGCCCATGGTAGATTCTTTACACTGGCCTCAGTCCATGAAGGGCTTAGCCCATGGTAGATTCTTTACACTGGCCTCAGTCCATGAAGGGCTTAGCCCATGGTAGATTCTTTACACTGGCCTCAGTCCATGAAGGGCTTAGCCCATGGTAGATTCTTTACACTGGCCTCAGTCCATGAAGGGCTTCGGCTATGGTAGATTCTCTGCACTGGCCTCAGTCCATGAAGGGCTTCGCCCATGGTAGATACTTTACACTGGCCTCAGTCCATGAAGGGCTTCGCCCATGGTAGATTCTTTACACTGGCCTCAGTCCATGAAGGGCTTCGCCCATAGTAGATTCTCTGCACTGGCCTCAGTCCATGAAGGGCTTCGCCCATGGTAGATTCTTTACACTGGCCTCAGTCCATGAAGGGCTTAGCCCATGGTAGATTCTTTACACTGGCCTCAGTCCATGAAGGGCTTAGCCCATGGTAGATTCTTTACACTGGCCTCAGTCCATGAAGGGCTTAGCCCATGGTAGATTCTTTACACTGGCCTCAGTCCATGAAGGGCTTAGCCCATGGTAGATTCTTTACACTGGCCTCAGTCCATGAAGGGCTTCGCCCATGGTAGATTCTTTACACTGGCCTCAGTCCATGAAGGGCTTCGCCCATGGTAGATTCTTTACACTGGCCTCAGTCCATGAAGGGCTTCGGCTATGGTAGATTCTCTGCACTGGCCTCAGTCCATGAAGGGCTTCGCCCATGGTAGATACTTTACACTGGCCTCAGTCCATGAAGGGCTTCGCCCATGGTAGATTCTTTACACTGGCCTCAGTCCATGAAGGGCTTCGCCCATAGTAGATTCTCTGCACTGGCCTCAGTCCATGAAGGGCTTCGCCCATGGTAGATTCTTTACACTGGCCTCAGTCCATGAAGGGCTTAGCCCATGGTAGATTCTTTACACTGGCCTCAGTCCATGAAGGGCTTAGCCCATGGTAGATTCTTTACACTGGCCTCAGTCCATGAAGGGCTTAGCCCATGGTAGATTCTTTACACTGGCCTCAGTCCATGAAGGGCTTAGCCCATGGTAGATTCTTTACACTGGCCTCAGTCCATGAAGGGCTTCGGCTATGGTAGATTCTCTGCACTGGCCTCAGTCCATGAAGGGCTTCGCCCATGGTAGATACTTTACACTGGCCTCAGTCCATGAAGGGCTTCGCCCATGGTAGATTCTTTACACTGGCCTCAGTCCATGATGGGCTTCGCCCATAGTAGATTCTCTGCACTGGCCTCAGTCCATGAAGGGCTTCGCCCATAGTAGATTCTCTGCACTGGCCTCAGTCCATGAAGGGCTTCGCCCATGGTAGATTCTTTACACTGGCCTCAGTCCATGAAGGGCTTCGGCTATGGTAGATTCTCTGCACTGGCCTCAGTCCATGAAGGGCTTCGCCCATGGTAGATACTTTACACTGGCCTCAGTCCATGAAGGGCTTCGCCCATGGTAGATTCTTTACACTGGCCTCAGTCCATGAAGGGCTTCGCCCATAGTAGATTCTCTGCACTGGCCTCAGTCCATGAAGGGCTTCGCCCATGGTAGATTCTTTACACTGGCCTCAGTCCATGAAGGGCTTAGCCCATGGTAGATTCTTTACACTGGCCTCAGTCCATGAAGGGCTTAGCCCATGGTAGATTCTTTACACTGGCCTCAGTCCATGAAGGGCTTAGCCCATGGTAGATTCTTTACACTGGCCTCAGTCCATGAAGGGCTTAGCCCATGGTAGATTCTTTACACTGGCCTCAGTCCATGAAGGGCTTCGCCCATGGTAGATTCTTTACACTGGCCTCAGTCCATGAAGGGCTTCGCCCATGGTAGATTCTGTACACTGGCCTCAGTCCATGAAGGGCTTCGCCCATGGTAGATTCTTTACACTGGCCTCAGTCCATGAAGGGCTTAGCCCATGGTAGATTCTTTACACTGGCCTCAGTCCATGAAGGGCTTCGCCCATGGTAGATTCTTTACACTGGCCTCAGTCCATGAAGGGCTTAGCCCATGGTAGATTCTTTACACTGGCCTCAGTCCATGAAGGGCTTCGCCCATGGTAGATTCTTTACACTGGCCTCAGTCCATGAAGGGCTTAGCCCATGGTAGATTCTTTACACTGGCCTCAGTCCATGAAGGGCTTCGCCCATGGTAGATTCTTTACACTGGCCTCAGTCCATGAAGGGCTTCGCCCATGGTAGATTCTGTACACTGGCCGCAGTCCATGAAGGGCTTCGCCCATAGTAGATTCTCTGCACTGGCCTCAGTCCATGAAGTTCTTCGCCCATGGTAGATTCTGTACACTGGCCTTAGTCCATGGAGGGCTTCGCCCATAGTAGATTCTCTGCACTGGCCTCAGTCCATGAAGGGCTTCGCCCATAGTAGATTCTCTGCACTGGCCTCAGTCCATGAAGTTCTTCGCCCATGGTAGATTCTCTGCACTGGCCTCAGTCCATGAAGGGCTTCGCCCATAGTAGATTCTCTGCACTGGCCTCAGTCCATGAAGGGCTTCGCCCATGGTAGATTCTTTACACTGGCCTCAGTCCATGAAGGGCTTAGCCCATGGTAGATTCTTTACACTGGCCTCAGTCCATGAAGTTCTTCGCCCATGGTAGATTCTTTACACTGGCCTCAGTCCATGAAGGGCTTCGCCCATGGTAGATTCTTTACACTGGCCTCAGTCCATGAAGGGCTTCGCCCATAGTAGATTCTCTGCACTGGCCTCAGTCCATGAAGGGCTTCGCCCATGGTAGATTCTTTACACTGGCCTCAGTCCATGAAGTTCTTCGCCCATGGTAGATTCTTTACACTGGCCTCAGTCCATGAAGGGCTTCGCCCATGGTAGATTCTTTACACTGGCCTCAGTCCATGAAGGCTTCGCCCATAGTAGATTCTCTGCACTGGCCTCAGTCCATGAAGTTCTTCGCCCATGGTAGATTCTTTATACTGGCCTCAGTCCATGAAGGGCTTCGCCCATGGTAGATTCTTTACACTGGCCTCAGTCCATGAAGTTCTTCGCCCATGGTAGATTCTTTACACTGGCCTCAGTCCATGAAGGGCTTCGCCCATGGTAGATTCTTTACACTGGCCTCAGTCCATGAAGGGCTTCGCCCATAGTAGATTCTCTGCACTGGCCTCAGTCCATGAAGGGCTTCGCCCATGGTAGATTCTTTACACTGGCCTCAGTCCATGAAGTTCTTCGCCCATGGTAGATTCTTTACACTGGCCTCAGTCCATGAAGGGCTTCGCCCATGGTAGATTCTTTACACTGGCCTCAGTCCATGAAGGCTTCGCCCATAGTAGATTCTCTGCACTGGCCTCAGTCCATGAAGTTCTTCGCCCATGGTAGATTCTTTATACTGGCCTCAGTCCATGAAGGGCTTCGCCCGTGGTAGATTCTTTACACTGGCCTCAGTCCATGAAGTTCTTCGCCCATGGTAGATTCTTTACACTGGCCTCAGTCCATGAAGGGCTTCGCCCATGGTAGATTCTTTACACTGGCCTCAGTCCATGAAGGCTTCGCCCATAGTAGATTCTCTGCACTGGCCTCAGTCCATGAAGGGCTTCGCCCATAGTAGATTCTCTGCACTGGCCTCAGTCCATGAAGGGCTTCGCTCATGGTAGATTCTTTACACTGGCCTCAGTCCATGAAGTTCTTCGCCCATGGTAGATTCTTTACACTGGCCTCAGTCCATGAAGGGCTTCGCCCATGGTAGATTCTTTACACTGGCCTCAGTCCATGAAGGCTTCGCCCATAGTAGATTCTCTGCACTGGCCTCAGTCCATGAAGTTCTTCGCCCATGGTAGATTCTTTACACTGGCCTCAGTCCGTGAAGGACTTCGCCCATAGTAGATTCTCTGCACTGGCCTCAGTCCATGAAGGGCTTCGCCCATAGTAGATTCTCTGCACTGGCCTCAGTCCATGAAGGGCTTCCCCCATGGTAGATACTTTACACTGGCCTCAGTCCATGAAGGGCTTCGCCCATGGTAGATTCTTTACACTGGCCTCAGACCATGAAGGGCTTCGCCCATGGTAGATTCGTTACACTGGCCTCAGTCCATGAAGGGCTTCGCCCATAGTAGATTCTCTGCACTGGCCTCAGTCCATGAAGGGCTTCGCCCATAGTAGATTCTTTACACTGGCCTCAGTCCATGAAGGACTTCGCCCATAGTAGATTCTCTGCACTGGCCTCAGTCCATGAAGGGCTTCGCCCATGGTAGATACTTTACACTGGCCTCAGTCCATGAAGGGCTTCGCCCATGGTAGATTCTTTACACTGGCCTCAGTCCATGAAGGGCTTCGCCCATGGTAGATTCTTTACACTGGCCTCAGTCCATGAAGTTCTTCGCCCATGGTAGATTCTGTACACTGGCCTCAGTCCATGAAGGGCTTCGCCCATAGTAGATTCTCTGCACTGGCCTCAGTCCATGAAGGGCTTCGCCCATAGTAGATTCTCTGCACTGGCCTCAGTCCATGAAGGGCTTCGCCCATGGTAGATTCTTTACACTGGCCTCAGTCCATGAAGTTCTTCGCCCATGGTAGATTCTTTACACTGGCCTCAGTCCATGAAGGGCTTCGCCCATGGTAGATTCTTTACACTGGCCTCAGTCCATGAAGGGCTTCGCCCATAGTAGATTCTTTACACTGGCCTCAGTCCATGAAGGACTTCGCCCATAGTAGATTCTCTGCACTGGCCTCAGTCCATGAAGGGCTTCGCCCATAGTAGATTCTCTGCACTGGCCTCAGTCCATGAAGGGCTTCGCCCATAGTAGATTCTTTACACTCGCCTCAGTCCATGAAGGACTTCGCCCATTGTAGATTCTCTGCACTGGCCTCAGTCCATGAAGGGCTTCGCTCATAGTAGATTCTCTGCACTGGCCGCAGTCCATGAAGGGCTTCGCCCATAGTAGATTCTCTGCGCTGGCCTCAGTCCATGAAGTTCTTCGCCCATGGTAGATTCTGTACACTGGAATCAGTCCATGAAGGGCTTCGCCCATGGTAGATTCTTTACACTGGCCTCAGTACATGAAGGGCTTCGCCCATGGTAGATTCTTTACACTGGCCTCAGTCCATGAAGGGCTTCGCCCATGGTAGATTCTTTACACTGGCCTCAGTCCATGAATGGCTTCGCCCATAGTAGATTCTCTGCACTTTCCTCAGTCCATGAAGGGCTTCGCCCATGGTAGATTCTTTACACTGGCCTCAGTCAATGATGGGGTTCGCCCATGGTAGATTCTTTACACTGGCCTCAGTCCATGAAGAACTTCGCCCATAGTAGATTCTCTGCACTGGCCTCAGTCCATGAAGGGCTTCGCCCATGGTAGATTCTGTACACTGGAATCAGTCCATGAAGGGCTTCGCCCATGGTAGATTCTTTACACTGGCCTCAGTACATGAAGGGCTTCGCCCATGGTAGATTCTTTACACTGGCCTCAGTCCATGAAGGGCTTCGCCCATGGTAGATTCTTTACACTGGCCTCAGTCCATGAATGGCTTCGCCCATAGTAGATTCTCTGCACTTTCCTCAGTCCATGAAGGGCTTCGCCCATGGTAGATTCTTTACACTGGCCTCAGTCAATGATGGGGTTCGCCCATGGTAGATTCTTTACACTGGCCTCAGTCCATGAAGGACTTCGCCCATAGTAGATTCTCTGCACTGGCCTCAGTCCATGAAGGGCTTCGCCCATAGTAGATTCTCTGCACTGGCCTCAGTCCATGAAGGGCTTCGCTCATAGTAGATTCTCTGCACTGGCCGCAGTCCATGAAGGGCTTCGCTCATAGTAGATTCTCTGCGCTGGCCTCAGTCCATGAAGTTCTTCGCCCATGGTAGATTCTGTACACTGGAATCAGTCCATGAAGGGCTTCGCCCATGGTAGATTCTTTACACTGGCCTCAGTACATGAAGGGCTTCGCCCATGGTAGATTATTTACACTGGCCTCAGTCCATGAAGGGCTTCGCCCATGGTAGATTCTTTACACTGGCCTCAGTCCATGAATGGCTTCGCCCATAGTAGATTCTCTGCACTTTCCTCAGTCCATGAAGGGCTTCGCCCATGGTAGATTCTTTACACTGGCCTCAGTCCATGAAGGGCTTCGGCCATAGTAGATTCTCTGCACTGGCCTCAGTCCATGAAGGGCTTCGTCCATGGTAGATTCTTTACACTGGCCTCAGTCCATGAAGGGCTTCGCCCATGGTAGATTCTTTACACTGGCCTCAGTCCATGAAGGGCTTCGCCCATGGTAGATTCTTTACACTGGCCTCAGTCCATGAAGGGCTTCGCCCATGGTAGATTCTTTACACTGGCCTCAGTCCATGAAGGGCTTCGCCCATGGTAGATTCTTTACACTGGCCTTAGTCCATGAAGGGCTTCGCCCATAGTAGATTCTCTGCACTGGCCTCAGTCCATGAAGTTCTTCGCCCATTGTAGATTCTTTACACTGGCCTCAGTCCATGAAGGGCTTCGTCCATGGTAGATTCTTTACACTGGCCTCAGTCCATGAAGGGCTTCGCCCATGGTAGATTCTTTACACTGGCCTCAGTCCATGAAGAGCTTCGCCCATGGTAGATTCTTTACACTGGCCTCAGTCCATGAAGGGCTTCGCCCATAGTAGATTCTCTGCACTGGCCTCAGTCCATGAAGTTCTTCGCCCATGGTAGATTCTTTACACTGGCCTCAGTCCATGAAGGGCTTCGTCCATAGTAGATTCTCTGCACTGCCCTCAGTCAATGAAGGGCTTCGCCCATAGTAGATTCTCTGCACTGGCCTCAGTCCATGAAGGGCTTCGCTCATGGTAGATTCTTTACACTGGCCTCAGTCCATGAAGGGCTTCGCCCATGGTAGATTCTTTACACTGGCCTCAGTCCATGAAGAGCTTCGCCCATGGTAGATTCTTTACACTGGCCTCAGTCCATGAAGGGCTTCGCCCATAGTAGATTCTCTGCACTGGCCTCAGTCCATGAAGTTCTTCGCCCATGGTAGATTCTTTACACTGGCCTCAGTCCATGAAGGGCTTCGTCCATAGTAGATTCTCTGCACTGGCCTCAGTCAATGAAGGGCTTCGCCCATAGTAGATTCTCTGCACTGGCCTCAGTCCATGAAGGGCTTCGCTCATGGTAGATTCTTTACACTGGCCTCAGTCCATGAAGGGCTTCGCCCATGGTAGATTCTTTACACTGGCCTCAGTCCATGAAGGGCTTCGCCCATAGTAGATTCTCTGCACTGGCCTCAGTCCATGAAGTTCTTCGCCCATGGTAGATTCTTTACACTGGCCTCAGTCCATGAAGGGCTTCGTCCATGGTAGATTCTTTACACTGGCCTCAGTCCATGAATTGCTTCGCCCATGGTAGATTCTTTACACTGGCCTCAGTCCATGAAGGGCTTCGCCCATAGTAGATTCTCTGCACTGGCCTCAGTCCATGAAGGGCTTCGCCCATGGTAGATTCTTTACACTGGCCTCAGTCCATGAAGGGCTTCGCCCATGGTAGATTCTTTACACTGGCCTCAGTCCATGAAGGGCTTCGCCCATAGTAGATTCTCTGCACTGGCCTCAGTCCATGAAGTTCTTCGCCCATGGTAGATTCTTTACACTGGCCTCAGTCCATGAAGGGCTTCGTCCATGGTAGATTCTTTACACTGGCCTCAGTCCATGAAGGGCTTCGCCCATGGTAGATTCTTTACACTGGCCTCAGTCCATGAAGGGCTTCGCCCATAGTAGATTCTCTGCACTGGCCTCAGTCCATGAAGGGCTTCGCCCATGGTAGATTCTTTACACTGGCCTCAGTCCACGAAGGGCTTCGCCCATGGTAGATTCTTTACACTGGCCTCAGTCCATGAAGGGCTTCGCCCATAGTAGATTCTCTGCACTGGCCTCAGTCCATGAAGGGCTTCGGCTATGGTAGATTCTCTGCACTGGCCTCAGTCCATGAAGGGCTTCGCCCATGGTAGATACTTTACACTGGCCTCAGTCCATGAAGGGCTTCGCCCATGGTAGATTCTTTACACTTACCTCAGTCCATGAAGGGCTTCGCCCATGGTAGATTCTTTACACTGGCCTCAGTCCATGAAGGGCTTCGGCTATGGTAGATTCTCTGCACTGGCCTCAGTCCATGAAGGGCTTCGCCCATGGTAGATACTTTACACTGGCCTCAGTCCATGAAGTTCTTCGCCCATGGTAGATTTTTTACACTGGCCTCAGTCCATGAAGGGCTTCGCCCATGGCAGATTCCTTACACTGGCCTCAGTCCATGAAGGGCTTCGCCCATAGTAGATTCTCTGCACTGGCCTCAGTCCATGAAGGGCTTCGCCCATAGTAGATTCTCTGCACTGGCCTCAGTCCATGAAGGGCTTCGCCCATAGTAGATTCTCTGCACTGGCCTCAGTCCATGAAGGGCTTCGCCCATAGTAGATTCTCTGCACTGGCCTCAGTCCGTGAAGGGCTTCGCCCATAGTAGATTCTCTGCACTGGCCTCAGTCCATGAAGGGCTTCGCCCATGGTAGATTCTTTACACTGGCCTCAGTCCATGAAGGGGTTCGGCTATGGTAGATTCTCTGCACTGGCCTCAGTCCATGAAGGGCTTCGCCCATGGTAGATTCTTTACACTGGCCTCGGTCCATGAAGGGCTTCGCCCATGGTAGATTCTTTACACTGGCCTCAGTCCATGAAGGGCTTCGCCCATGGTAGATTCTTTACACTGGCCTCGGTCCATGAAGGGCTTCGCCCATGGCAGATTCCTTACACTGGCCTCAGTCCATGAAGGGCTTCGCCCATGGTAGATTCTTCACACTGGCCTCAGTCCATGAAGGGCTTCGCCCATAGTAGATTCTCTGCACTGGCCTCAGTCCATGAAGGGCTTCGCCCATGGTAGATTCTTTACACTGGCCACAGTCCATGAAGGGCTTCGCCCATGGTAGATTCTTCACACTGGCCTCAGTCCATGAAGGGCTTCGCCCATAGTAGATTCTCTGCACTGGCCTCAGTCCATGAAGGGCTTCGCCCATGGTAGATTCTTTACACTGGCCACAGTCCATGAAGGGCTTCGCCCATGGTAGATTCTTTACACTGGCCTCAGTCCATGAAGGGCTTCGCCCATGGTAGATTCTTTACACTGGCCTCAGTCCATGAAGGGCTTCGCCCATGGTAGATTCTTTACACTGGCCTCGGTCCATGAAGGGCTTCGCCCATGGTAGATTCTTTACACTGGCCTCAGTCCATGAAGGGCTTCGCCCATGGTAGATTCTTTACACTGGCCTCAGTCCGTGAAGGGCTTCGCCCATAGTAGATTCTCTGCACTGGACTCAGTCCATGAAGGGCTTCGCCCATGGTAGATTCTTTACACTGGCCTCAGTCCATGAAGGGGTTCGGCTATGGTAGATTCTCTGCACTGGCCTCAGTCCATGAAGGGCTTCGCCCATGGTAGATACTTTACACTGGCCTCAGTCCATGAAGGGCTTCGCCCATGGTAGATTCTTTACACTGGCCTCAGTCCATGAAGGGCTTCGCCCATGGTAGATTCTTTACACTGGCCTCAGTCCATGAAGGGCTTCGCCCATGGTAGATTCTTTACACTGGCCTCAGTCCATGAAGTTCTTCGCCCATGGTAGATTTTTTACACTGGCCTCAGTCCATGAAGGGCTTCGCCCATGGCAGATTCCTTACACTGGCCTCAGTCCATGAAGGGCTTCGCCCATGGTAGATTCTTCACACTGGCCTCAGTCCATGAAGGGCTTCGCCCATAGTAGATTCTCTGCACTGGCCTCAGTCCATGAAGGGCTTCGCCCATGGTAGATTCTTTACACTGGCCACAGTCCATGAAGGGCTTCGCCCATGGTAGATTCTTTACACTGGCCTCAGTCCATGAAGGGCTTCGCCCATGGCAGATTCCTTACACTGGCCTCAGTCCATGAAGGGCTTCGCCCATAGTAGATTCTCTGCACTGGCCTCAGTCCATGAAGGGCTTCGCCCATAGTAGATTCTCTGCACTGGCCTCAGTCCATGAAGTTCTTCGCCCATGGTAGATTCTTTACACTGGCCTCAGTCCATGAAGGGCTTCGCCCATGGTAGATTCTTTACACTGGCCTCAGTCCATGAAGGGCTTCGCCCATAGTAGATTTTCTGCACTGGCCTCAGTCCATGAAGGGCTTCGCCCATGGTAGATTCTTTACACTGGCCTCAGTCCATGAAGGGCTTCGCCCATGGTAGATTCTTTACACTGGCCTCAGTCCATGAAGGGCTTCGCCCATAGTAGATTCTCTGCACTGGCCTCAGTCCATGAAGTTCTTCGCCCATGGTAGATTCTTTACACTGGCCTCAGTCCGTGAAGGGCTTCGCCCATAGTAGATTCTCTGCACTGGCCCCAGTCCATGAAGGGCTTCGCCCATGGTAGATTCTTTACACTGGCCTCAGTCCATGAAGGGCTTCGCCCATGGTAGATTCTTTACACTGGCCTCAGTCCATGAAGGGCTTCGCCCATGGTAGATTCTTTACACTGGCCTCAGTCCATGAAGGGCTTCGCCCATGGTAGATTCTTTACACTGGCCTCAGTCCATGAAGGGCTTCGCCCATGGTAGATTCTTTACACTGGCCTCAGTCCATGAAGTTCTTCGCCCATGGTAGATTTTTTACACTGGCCACAGTCCATGAAGGGCTTCGCCCATGGCAGATTCCTTACACTGGCCTCAGTCCATGAAGGGCTTCGCCCATAGTAGATTCTCTGCACTGGCCTCAGTCCATGAAGGGCTTCGCCCATAGTAGATTCTCTGCACTGGCCTCAGTCCATGAAGTTCTTCGCCCATGGTAGATTCTTTACACTGGCCTCAGTCCATGAAGGGCTTCGCCCATGGTAGATTCTTTACACTGGCCTCAGTCCATGAAGGGCTTCGCCCATAGTAGATTTTCTGCACTGGCCTCAGTCCATGAAGGGCTTCGCCCATGGTAGATTCTTTACACTGGCCTCAGTCCATGAAGGGCTTCGCCCATGGTAGATTCTTTACACTGGCCTCAGTCCATGAAGGGCTTCGCCCATAGTAGATTCTCTGCACTGGCCTCAGTCCATGAAGTTCTTCGCCCATGGTAGATTCTTTACACTGGCCTCAGTCCGTGAAGGGCTTCGCCCATAGTAGATTCTCTGCACTGGCCTCAGTCCATGAAGGGCTTCGCCCATGGTAGATTCTTTACACTGGCCTCAGTCCAGGAAGGGGTTCGGCTATGGTAGATTCTCTGCACTGGCCTCAGTCCATGAAGGGCTTCGCCCATGGTAGATACTTTACACTGGCCTCAGTCCATGAAGGGCTTCGCCCATGGTAGATTCTTTACACTGGCCTCAGTCCATGAAGGGCTTCGCCCATGGTAGATTCTTTACACTGGCCTCAGTCCATGAAGGGCTTCGCCCATGGTAGATTCTTTACACTGGCCTCAGTCCATGAAGTTCTTCGCCCATGGTAGATTTTTTACACTGGCCTCAGTCCATGAAGGGCTTCGCCCATGGCAGATTCCTTACACTGGCCTCAGTCCATGAAGGGCTTCGCCCATGGTAGATTCTTCACACTGGCCTCAGTCCATGAAGGGCTTCGCCCATAGTAGATTCTCTGCACTGGCCTCAGTCCATGAAGGGCTTCGCCCATGGTAGATTCTTTACACTGGCCACAGTCCATGAAGGGCTTCGCCCATGGTAGATTCTTTACACTGGCCTCAGTCCATGAAGGGCTTCGCCCATGGTAGATTCTTTACACTGGCCTCAGTCCATGAAGTTCTTCGCCCATGGTAGATTTTTTACACTGGCCTCAGTCCATGAAGGGCTTCGCCCATGGTAGATTCTTTACACTGGCCACAGTCCATGAAGGGCTTCGCCCATGGTAGATTCTTTACACTGGCCTCAGTCCATGAAGGGCTTCGCCCATGGTAGATTCCTTACACTGGCCTCAGTCCATGAAGGGCTTCGCCCATGGTAGATTCTTTACACTGGCCTCAGTCCATGAAGGGCTTCGCCCATGGCAGATTCCTTACACTGGCCTCAGTCCATGAAGGGCTTCGCCCATAGTAGATTCTCTGCACTGGCCTCAGTCCATGAAGGGCTTCGCCCATAGTAGATTCTCTGCACTGGCCTCAGTCCATGAAGTTCTTCGCCCATGGTAGATTCTTTACACTGGCCTCAGTCCATGAAGGGCTTCGCCCATGGTAGATTCTTTACACTGGCCTCAGTCCATGAAGGGCTTCGCCCATAGTAGATTTTCTGCACTGGCCTCAGTCCATGAAGGGCTTCGCCCATGGTAGATTCTTTACACTGGCCTCAGTCCATGAAGGGCTTCGCCCATGGTAGATTCTTTACACTGGCCTCAGTCCATGAAGGGCTTCGCCCATAGTAGATTCTCTGCACTGGCCTCAGTCCATGAAGTTCTTCGCCCATGGTAGATTCTTTACACTGGCCTCAGTCCGTGAAGGGCTTCGCCCATAGTAGATTCTCTGCACTGGCCCCAGTCCATGAAGGGCTTCGCCCATGGTAGATTCTTTACACTGGCCTCAGTCCATGAAGGGGTTCGGCTATGGTAGATTCTCTGCACTGGCCTCAGTCCATGAAGTTCTTCGCCCATGGTAGATTCTTTACACTGGCCTCAGTCCGTGAAGGGCTTCGCCCATAGTAGATTCTCTGCACTGGCCCCAGTCCATGAAGGGCTTCGCCCATGGTAGATTCTTTACACTGGCCTCAGTCCATGAAGGGCTTCGCCCATGGTAGATTCTTTACACTGGCCTCAGTCCATGAAGTTCTTCGCCCATGGTAGATTTTTTACACTGGCCACAGTCCATGAAGGGCTTCGCCCATGGCAGATTCCTTACACTGGCCTCAGTCCATGAAGGGCTTCGCCCATAGTAGATTCTCTGCACTGGCCTCAGTCCATGAAGGGCTTCGCCCATAGTAGATTCTCTGCACTGGCCTCAGTCCATGAAGTTCTTCGCCCATGGTAGATTCTTTACACTGGCCTCAGTCCATGAAGGGCTTCGCCCATGGTAGATTCTTTACACTGGCCTCAGTCCATGAAGGGCTTCGCCCATAGTAGATTTTCTGCACTGGCCTCAGTCCATGAAGGGCTTCGCCCATGGTAGATTCTTTACACTGGCCTCAGTCCATGAAGGGCTTCGCCCATGGTAGATTCTTTACACTGGCCTCAGTCCATGAAGGGCTTCGCCCATAGTAGATTCTCTGCACTGGCCTCAGTCCATGAAGTTCTTCGCCCATGGTAGATTCTTTACACTGGCCTCAGTCCATGAAGGGCTTCGCCCATAGTAGATTCTCTGCACTGGCCTCAGTCCATGAAGTTCTTCGCCCATGGTAGATACTTTACACTGGCCTCAGTCCATGAAGGGCTTCGCCCATGGTAGATTCTTTACACTGGCCTCAGTCCATGAAGGGCTTCGCCCATGGTAGATTCTTTACACTGGCCTCAGTCCATGAAGGGCTTCGCCCATGGCAGATTCCTTACACTGGCCTCAGTCCATGAAGGGCTTCGCCCATGGTAGATTCTTCACACTGGCCTCAGTCCATGAAGGGCTTCGCCCATAGTAGATTCTCTGCACTGGCCTCAGTCCATGAAGGGCTTCGCCCATGGTAGATTCTTTACACTGGCCACAGTCCATGAAGGGCTTCGCCCATGGTAGATTCTTTACACTGGCCTCAGTCCATGAAGGGCTTCGCCCATGGTAGATTCTTTACACTGGCCTCAGTCCATGAAGGGCTTCGCCCATGGTAGATTCTTTACACTGGCCTCAGTCCATGAAGGGCTTCGCCCATGGTAGATTCTTTACACTGGCCTCAGTCCATGAAGGGCTTCGCCCATAGTAGATTTTCTGCACTGGCCTCAGTCCATGAAGGGCTTCGCCCATGGTAGATTCTTTACACTGGCCTCAGTCCATGAAGGGCTTCGCCCATGGTAGATTCTTTACACTGGCCTCAGTCCATGAAGGGCTTCGCCCATAGTAGATTCTCTGCACTGGCCTCAGTCCATGAAGTTCTTCGCCCATGGTAGATTCTTTACACTGGCCTCAGTCCGTGAAGGGCTTCGCCCATAGTAGATTCTCTGCACTGGCCTCAGTCCATGAAGGGCTTCGCCCATGGTAGATTCTTTACACTGGCCTCAGTCCATGAAGGGCTTCGCCCATGGTAGATTCTTTACACTGGCCTCAGTCCATGAAGGGCTTCGCCCATGGTAGATTCTTTACACTGGCCTCAGTCCATGAAGTTCTTCGCCCATGGTAGATTTTTTACACTGGCCTCAGTCCATGAAGGGCTTCGCCCATGGCAGATTCCTTACACTGGCCTCAGTCCATGAAGGGCTTCGCCCATGGTAGATTCTTCACACTGGCCTCAGTCCATGAAGGGCTTCGCCCATAGTAGATTCTCTGCACTGGCCTCAGTCCATGAAGGGCTTCGCCCATGGTAGATTCTTTACACTGGCCACAGTCCATGAAGGGCTTCGCCCATGGTAGATTCTTTACACTGGCCTCAGTCCATGAAGTTCTTCGCCCATGGTAGATTTTTTACACTGGCCTCAGTCCATGAAGGGCTTCGCCCATGGTAGATTCTTTACACTGGCCACAGTCCATGAAGGGCTTCGCCCATGGTAGATTCTTTACACTGGCCTCAGTCCATGAAGGGCTTCGCCCATGGTAGATTCCTTACACTGGCCTCAGTCCATGAAGGGCTTCGCCCATGGTAGATTCTTTACACTGGCCTCAGTCCATGAAGGGCTTCGCCCATAGCAGATTCCTTACACTGGCCTCAGTCCATGAAGGGCTTCGCCCATAGTAGATTCTCTGCACTGGCCTCAGTCCATGAAGGGCTTCGCCCATAGTAGATTCTCTGCACTGGCCTCAGTCCATGAAGTTCTTCGCCCATGGTAGATTCTGTACACTGGAATCAGTCCATGAAGGGCTTCGCCCATGGTAGATTCTTTACACTGGCCTCAGTACATGAAGGGCTTCGCCCATGGTAGATTCTTTACACTGGCCTCAGTCCATGAAGGGCTTCGCCCATGGTAGATTCTTTACACTGGCCTCAGTCCATGAAGGGCTTCGCCCATAGTAGATTCTCTGCACTGGCCTCAGTCCGTGAAGGGCTTCGCCCATAGTAGATTCTCTGCACTGGCCTCAGTCCATGAAGTTCTTCGCCCATGGTAGATTCTGTACACTGGAATCAGTCCATGAAGGGCTTCGCCCATGGTAGATTCTTTACACTGGCCTCAGTCCATGAAGGGCTTCGCCCATGGTAGATTCTTTACACTGGCCTCAGTCCATGAAGGGCTTCGCCCATAGTAGATTCTCTGCACTGGCCTCAGTCCATGAAGTTCTTCGCCCATGGTAGATTCTTTACACTGGCCTCAGTCCATGAAGGGCTTCGCCCATGGTAGATTCTTTACACTGGCCTCAGTCCATGAAGGGCTTCGCCCATGGTAGATTCTTTACACTGGCCTCAGTCCATGAAGGGCTTCGCCCATGGTAGATTCTTTACACTGGCCTCAGTCCATGAAGGGCTTCGCCCATAGTAGATTCTCTGCACTGGCCTCAGTCCATGAAGTTCTTCGCCCATGGTAGATTCTTTACACTGGCCTCAGTCCATGAAGGGCTTCGCCCATGGTAGATTCTTTACACTGGCCTCAGTCCATGAAGGGCTTCGCCCATGGTAGATTCTTTACACTGGCCTCAGTCCATGAAGGGCTTTGCCCATAGTAGATTCTCTGCACTGGCCTCAGTCCATGAAGTTCTTCGCCCATGGTAGATTCTTTACACTGGCCTCAGTCCATGAAGGGCTTCGTCCATAGTAGATTCTCTGCACTGGCCTCAGTCAATGAAGGGATTCGCCCATAGTAGATTCTCTGCACTGGCCTCAGTCCATGAAGGGCTTCGCCCATAGTAGATTCTTTACACTGGCCTCAGTCCATGAAGGACTTCGCCCATAGTAGATTCTCTGCACTGGCCTCAGTCCATGAAGGGCTTCGCCCATGGTAGATTCTTTACACTGGCCTCAGTCCATGAAGGGCTTCGCCCATGGTAGATTCTTTACACTGGCCTCAGTCCATGAAGGACTTCGCCCATAGTAGATTCTCTGCACTGGCCTCAGTCCATGAAGGGCTTCGCCCATGGTAGATTCTTTACACTGGCCTCAGTCCATGAAGGGCTTCGCCCATGGTAGATTCTTTACACTGGCCTCAGTCCATGAAGGGCTTCGTCCGTGGTAGATTCTTTACACTGGCCTCAGTCCATGAAGGACTTCGCCCATAGTAGATTCTCTGCACAGGCCTCAGTCCATGAAGGGCTTCGTCCATGGTAGATTCTTTACACTGGCCTCAGTCCATGAATGGCTTCGCCCATGGTAGATTCTCTGCGCTGGCCGCAGTCCATGAAGGGCTTCGCCCATAGTAGATTCTCTGCACTGGCCTCAGTCCATGAAGGGCTTCGCCCATAGTAGATTCTCTGCACTGGCCGCAGTCCATGAAGGGCTTTGCCCATAGTAGATTCTCTGAACTGGCCACAGTCCATGAAGTTCTTCGCCCATGGTAGATTCTGTACACTGGCCTCAGTCCATGAAGGGCTTCGCCCATGGTAGATTCTTTACACTGGCCTCAGTCCATGAAGGGCTTCGCCCATAGTAGATTCTTTACACTGGCCTCAGTCCATGAAGGGCTTCGCCCATAGTAGATTCTCTGCACTGGCCTCAGTCCATGAAGTTCTTCGCCCATGGTAGATTCTGTACACTGGCCTCAGTCCATGAAGGGCTTCGCCCATGGTAGATTCTTTACACTGGCCTCAGTCCATGAAGGGCTTCGCCCATGGTAGATTCTTTACACTGGCCTCAGTCCATGAAGGGCTTCGCCCATAGTAGATTCTCTGCACTGGCCTCAGTCCATGAAGGGCTTCGCCCATGGTAGATTCTTTACACTGGCCTCAGTCCATGAAGGGCTTCGTCCATGGTAGATTCTTTACACTGGCCTCAGTCCATGAAGGGCTTCGCCCATGGTATATTCTTTACACTGGCCTCAGTCCATGAAGGGCTTCGCCAATGGTAGATTCTTTACACTGGCCTCAGTCCATGAAGGACTTCGCCCATAGTAGATTCTCTGCACAGGCCTCAGTCCATGAAGGGCTTCGTCCATGGTAGATTCTTTACACTGGCCTCAGTCCATGAAGGGCTTCGCCCATGGTAGATTCTTTACACTGGCCTCAGTCCATGAAGGGCTTCGCCCATGGTAGATTATTTACACTGGCCTCAGTCCATGAATGGCTTCGCCCATGGTAGATTCTCTGCGCTGGCCGCAGTCCATGAAGGGCTTCGCCCATAGTAGATTCTCTGCACTGGCCACAGTCCATGAAGTTCTTCGCCCATGGTAGATTCTGTACACTGGCCTCAGTCCATGAAGGGCTTCGCCCATGGTAGATTCTTTACACTGGCCTCAGTCCATGAAGGGCTTCGCCCATAGTAGATTCTTTACACTGGCCTCAGTCCATGAAGGGCTTCGCCCATAGTAGATTCTCTGCACTGGCCTCAGTCCATGAAGTTCTTCGCCCATGGTAGATTCTGTACACTGGCCTCAGTCCATGAAGGGCTTCGCCCATGGTAGATTCTTTGCACTGGCCTCAGTACATGAAGGGCTTCGCCCATGGTAGATTCTTTACACTGGCCTCAGTCCATGAAGGGCTTCGCCCATGGTAGATTCTTTACACTGGCCTCAGTCCATGAAGGGCTTCGCCCATGGTAGATTCTTTACACTGGCCTCAGTCCATGAAAGGCTTCGCCCATGGTAGATTCTTTACACTGGCCTCAGTCCATGAAGGGCTTCGCCCATAGTAGATTCTCTGCACTGGCCTCAGTCCATGAAGTTCTTCGCCCATGGTAGATTCTTTCCACTGGCCTCAGTCCATGAAGGGCTCCGTCCATGGTAGATTATTTACACTGGCCTCAGTCCATGAAGGGCTTCGCCCATGGTAGATTCTCTGTACTGGCCTCAGTCCATGAAGGGCTTCGCCCATAGTAGATTCTCTGTACTGGCCTCAGTCCATGAAGGGCTTCGCCCATAGTAGATTCTCTGCACTGGCCTCAGTCCATGAAGGGCTTCGCCCATAGTAGATTCTCTGCACTGGCCTCAGTCCATGAAGGGCTTCGCCCATGGTAGATTCTTTACACTGCCCTCAGTCCATGAAGGGCTTCGCACATAGTAGATTCTCTGCACTGGCCTCAGTCCATGAAGGACTTCGCCCATAGTAGATTCTCTGCACTGGCCTCAGTCCATGAAGGGCTTCGCACATAGTAGATTCTCTGCACTGGCCTCAGTCCATGAAGGGCTTCGCCCATGGTAGATTCTTTACACTGGCCTCAGTCCATGAAGGGCTTCGCCCATGGTAGATTCTTTACACTGGCCTCAGTCCATGAAGGGCTTCGCAAATGGTAGATTCTTTACACTGCCTCAGTCCATGAAGAGCTTCGCCCATAGTAGATTCTCTGCACTGGCCTCAGTCCATGAAGGGCTTCGCCCATGGTAGATTCTTTACACTGCCCTCAGTCCATGAAGGGCTTCGCCCATGGTAGATTCTTTACACTGGCCTCAGTCCATGAAGGGCTTCGCCCATAGTAGATTCTCTGCACTGGCCTCAGTCCATGAAGGACTTCGCCCATAGTAGATTCTCTGCACTGGCCTCAGTCCATGAAGGGCTTCGCACATAGTAGATTCTCTGCACTGGCCTCAGTCCATGAAGGGCTTCGCCCATGGTAGATTCTTTACACTGGCCTCAGTCCATGAAGGGCTTCGCCCATAGTAGATTCTCTGCACTGGCCTCAGTCCATGAAGGGCTTCGGCCATGGCAGATTCTTTACACTGGCCTCAGTCCATGAAGGGCTTCGCCCATAGTAGATTCTCTGCACTGGCCTCAGTCCATGAAGGGCTTCGCCCATGGTAGATTCTTTACACTGGCCTCAGTCCATGAAGGGCTTCGCCCATAGTAGATTCTCTGTCCTGGCCTCAGTCCATGAAGGGCTTCGCCCATAGTAGATTCTCTGCACTGGCCTCAGTCCATGAAGGGCTTCGCCCATGGTAGATTCTTTACACTGGCCTCAGTCCATGAAGGGCTTCGCCCATAGTAGATTCTCTGCACTGGCCTCAGTCCATGAAGGGCTTCGGCCATGGCAGATTCTTTACACTGGCCTCAGTCCATGAAGGGCTTCGCCCATGGTAGATTCTTTACACTGGCCTCAGTCCATGAAGGGCTTCGCAAATGGTAGATTCTTTACACTGCCTCAGTCCATGAAGAGCTTCGCCCATAGTAGATTCTCTGCACTGGCCTCAGTCCATGAAGGGCTTCGCCCATGGTAGATTCTTTACACTGCCCTCAGTCCATGAAGGGCTTCGCCCATGGTAGATTCTTTACACTGGCCTCAGTCCATGAAGGGCTTCGCCCATAGTAGATTCTCTGCACTGGCCTCAGTCCATGAAGGACTTCGCCCATAGTAGATTCTCTGCACTGGCCTCAGTCCATGAAGGGCTTCGCACATAGTAGATTCTCTGCACTGGCCTCAGTCCATGAAGGGCCTTCGCCCATGGTAGATTCTTTACACTGGCCTCAGTCCATGAAGGGCTTCGCCCATGGTAGATTCTTTACACTGGCCTCAGTCCATGAAGGGCTTCGCCCATAGTAGATTCTCTGCACTGGCCTCAGTCCATGAAGGGCTTCGGCCATGGCAGATTCTTTACACTGGCCTCAGTCCATGAAGGGCTTCGCCCATAGTAGATTCTCTGCACTGGCCTCAGTCCATGAAGGGCTTCGCCCATGGTAGAGTTCTTTACACTGGCCTCAGTCCATGAAGGGCTTCGCCCATAGTAGATTCTCTGTACTGGGCCTCAGTCCATGAAGGGCTTCGCCCATAGTAGATTCTCTGCACTGGCCTCAGTCCATGAAGGGCTTCGCCCATAGTAGATTCTCTGCACTGACCTCAGTCCATGAAGGGCTTCGCCCATAGTAGATTCTCTGCACTGACCTCAGTCCATGAAGGGCTTCGCCCATAGTAGATTCTCTGCACTGGCCTCAGTCCATGAAGGACTTCGGCCATGGCAGATTCTTTACACTGGCCTCAGTCCATGAAGGGCTTCGCCCATGGTAGATTCTTTACACTGCCTCAGTCCATGAAGGGCTTCGCCCATGGTAGATTCTTTACACTGGCCTCAGTCCATGAAGGGCTTCGCCCATAGTAGATTCTCTGCACTGGCCTCAGTCCATGAAGGGCTTCGCCCATGGTAGATTCTTTACACTGGCCTCAGTCCATGAAGGGCTTCGCCCATAGTAGATTCTCTGCGCTGGCCTCAGTCCATGAAGGGCTTCGCCCATAGTAGATTCTCTGCACTGGCCTCAGTCCATGAAGGGCTTCGCCCATAGTAGATTCTCTGTACTGGCCTCAGTCCATGAAGGGCTTCGCCCATGGTAGATTCTTTACACTGGCCTCAGTCCATGAAGGGCTTCGCCCATAGTAGATTCTCTGCACTGGCCTCAGTCCATGAAGGGCTTCGCCCATAGTAGATTCTCTGTACTGGCCTCAGTCCATGAAGGGCTTCGCCCATGGTAGATTCTTTACACTGGCCTCAGTCCATGAAGGGCTTCGCCCATAGTAGATTCCTCTGCGCTGGCCTCAGTCCATGAAGGGCTTCGCCCATGGTAGATTCTTTACACTGGCCTCAGTCCATGAAGGGCTTCGCCCATAGTAGATTCTCTGCACTGGCCTCAGTCCATGAAGGGCTTCGCCCATGGTAGATTCTTTACACTGGCCTCAGTCCATGAAGGGCTTCGCCCATGGTAGATTCTTTACACTGGCCTCAGTCCATGAAGGGCTTCGCCCATAGTAGATTCTCTGCACTGGCCTCAGTCCATGAAGGGCTTCGCCCATGGTAGATTCTTTACACTGGCCTCAGTCCATGAAGGGCTTCGCCCATAGTAGATTTCTCTGCACTGGCCTCAGTCCATGAAGGGCTTCGCCCATAGTAGATTCTCTGCACTGGCCTCAGTCCATGAAGGGCTTCGCCCATAGTAGATTCTCTGCACTGGCCTCAGTCCATGAAGGGCTTCGCCCATGGTAGATTCTTTACACTGGCCTCAGTCCATGAAGGGCTTCGCCCATAGTAGATTCTCTGTACTGGCCTCAGTCCATGAAGGGCTTCGCCCATGGTAGATTCTTTACACTGGCCTCAGTCCATGAAGGGCTTCGCCCATAGTAGATTCTCTGTACTGGCCTCAGTCCATGAAGGGCTTCGCCCATAGTAGATTCTCTGTACTGGCCTCAGTCCATGAAGGGCTTCGCCCATGGTAGATTCTTTACACTGGCCTCAGTCCATGAAGGGCTTCGCCCATAGTAGATTCTCTGCGCTGGCCTCAGTCCATGAAGGGCTTCGCCCATGGTAGATTCTTTACACTGGCCTCAGTCCATGAAGGGCTTCGCCCATAGTAGATTCTCTGCGCTGGCCTCAGTCCATGAAGGGCTTCGCCCATGGTAGATTCTTTACACTGGCCTCAGTCCATGAAGGGCTTCGCCCATAGTAGATTCTCTGCACTGGCCTCAGTCCATGAAGGGCTTCGCCCATGGTAGATTCTTTACACTGGCCTCAGTCCATGAAGGGCTTCGCCCATAGTAGATTCTCTGCACTGGCCTCAGTCCATGAAGGGCTTCGCCCATAGTAGATTCTCTGTACTGGCCTCAGTCCATGAAGGGCTTCGCCCATAGTAGATTCTCTGTACTGGCCTCAGTCCATGAAGGGCTTCGCCCATGGTAGATTCTTTACACTGGCCTCAGTCCATGAAGGGCTTCGCCCATAGTAGATTCTCTGCGCTGGCCTCAGTCCATGAAGGGCATCGCCCATGGTAGATTCTTTACACTGGCCTCAGTCCATGAAGGGCTTCGCCCATAGTAGATTCTCTGCACTGGCCTCAGTCCATGAAGGGCTTCGCCCATGGTAGATTCTTACACTGGCCTCAGTCCATGAAGGGCTTCGCCCATGGTAGATTCTTTACACTGGCCTCAGTCATGAAGGGCTTCGCCCATAGTAGATTCTCTGCACTGGCCTA
>CAJSMF010000016.1:0-61642 GCA_907269125.1 Eristalis pertinax | reverse complement strand
GGCTTCGCCCATGGTAGATTCTCTGCACTAGCCTCAGTCCATGAAGGGCTTCGCCCATGGTAGATTCTTTGCACTGGCCTCAGTCCATGAAGGGCTTCGCCCATGGTAGATTCTTTACACTGGCCTCAGTTCATGAAGGGCTTCGCCCATAGTAGATTCTCTGCACTGACCTCAGTCCATGAAGGACTTCGCCCATGGTAGATTCTTTACACTGGCCTCAGTCCATGAAGGGCTTTGCCCATGGTAGATTCTTTACACTGGCCTCAGTCCATGAAGGGCTTCGCCCATAGTAGATTCTCTGCACTGACCTCAGTCCATGAAGGGCTTCACCCATGGTAGATTCTCTGCACTGGCCTCAGTCCATGAAGGGCTTCGCCCATAGTAGATTCTCTGGACAGGCCTCACTCCATGAAGGGCTTCGCCCATGGTAGATTCTTTACACTGGCCTCAGTCCATGAAGGGCTTCGCCCATAGTAGATTCTCTGCACTGGCCTCAGTCCATGAAGGGCTTCGCCCATGGTAGATTCTCTGCACTGGCCTCAGTCCATGAAGGGCTTCGCCCATGGTAGATTCTTTGCACTGGCCTCAGTCCATGAAGGGCATCGCCCATGGTAGATTCTTTGCACTGGCCTCAGTCCATGAAGGGCTTCGCCCATGGTAGGTTCTCTGCAGTGGCCTCAGTCCATGAAGGGCTTCGCCCATAGTAGATTCTCTGGACTGGCCTCACTCCATGAAGGGCTTCGCCCATAGTAGATTCTCTGCACTGGCCTCAGTCCATGAAGGGCTTCGCCCATGGTAGATTCTTTACACTGGCCTCAGTACATGAAGGGCTTCGCCCATGGTAGATTCCTTACACTGGCCTCAGTCCATGAAGGGCTTCGCCCATGGTAGATTCTTTACACTGGCCTCAGTCCATGAAGGGCTTCGCCCATAGTATATTCTCTGCACTGGCCTCAGTCCATGAAGGGCTTCACCCATAGTAGATTCTTTACACTGGCCTCAGTCCATGAAGGGCTTCGCCCATAGTAGATTCTCTGGACTGGCCTCACTCCATGAAGGGCTTCGCCCATGGTAGATTCTCTGCACTGGCCTCAGTCCATGAAGGGCTTCGCCCATGGTAGATTCTTTACACTGGCCTCAGTCCATGAAGGGCTTCGCCCATAGTAGATTCTCTGCACTGGCCTCAGTCCATGAAGGGCTTCGCCCATAGTAGATTCTCTGGACAGGCCTCACTCCATGAAGGGCTTCGCCCATGGTAGATTCTTTACACTGGCCTCAGTCCATGAAGGGCTTCGCCCATAGTAGATTCTCTGCACTGGCCTCAGTCCATGAAGGGCTTCGCCCATGGTAGATTCTCTGCACTGGCCTCAGTCCATGAAGGGCTTCGCCCATGGTAGATTCTTTGCACTGGCCTCAGTCCATGAAGGGCTTCGCCCATGGTAGATTCTTTGCACTGGCCTCAGTCCATGAAGGGCTTCGCCCATGGTAGATTCTCTGCAGTGGCCTCAGTCCATGAAGGGCTTCGCCCATAGTAGATTCTCTGGACTGGCCTCACTCCATGAAGGGCTTCGCCCATGGTAGATTCTCTGCACTGGCCTCAGTCCATGAAGGGCTTCGCCCATGGTAGATTCTTTACACTGGCCTCAGTCCATGAAGGGCTTCGCCCATAGTAGATTCTCTGCACTGGCCTCAGTCCATGAAGGGCTTCGCCCATGGTAGATTCTCTGCACTGGCCTCAGTCCATGAAGGGCTTCGCCCATGGTAGATTCTTTGCACTGGCCTCAGTCCATGAAGGGCTTCGCCCATGGTAGATTCTTTGCACTGGCCTCAGTCCATGAAGGGCTTCGCCCATGGTAGATTCTCTGCAGTGGCCTCAGTCCATGAAGGGCTTCGCCCATAGTAGATTCTCTGGACTGGCCTCACTCCATGAAGGGCTTCGCCCATAGTAGATTCTCTGCACTGGCCTCAGTCCATGAAGGGCTTCGCCCATGGTAGATTCTTTGCCCTGGCCTCAGTCCATGAAGGGCTTCGCCCATGGTAGATTCTCTGCAGTGGCCTCAGTCCATGAAGGGCTTCGCCCTTAGTAGATTCTCTGGACTGGCCTCAGTCCATGAAGGGCTTCGCCAATAGTATATTCTCTGCACTGGCCTCAGTCCATGAAGGGCTTCGCCAATAGTATATTCTCTGCACTGGCCTCAGTCCATGAAGGGCTTCACCCATAGTAGATTCTTTACACTGGCCTCAGTCCATGAAGGGCTTCGCCCATAGTACATTCTCTGGACTGGCCTCACTCCATGAAGGGCTTCGCCCATGGTAGATTCTCTGCACTGGCCTCAGTCCATGAAGGGCTTCGCCCATGGTAGATTCTTTACACTGGTCTCAGTCCATGAAGGGCTTCGCCCATAGTAGATTCACTGCACTGGCCTCAGTCCATGAAGGGCTTCGCCCATGGTAGATTCTTTGCACTGGCCTCAGTCCATGTAGGGCTTCGCCCATGGTAGATTCTTTCCACTGGCCTCAGTCCATGAAGGGCTTCGCCCATGGTAGATTCTTTACACTGGCCTCAGTCCATGAAGGGCTTCGCCCATAGTAGATTCTCTGCGCTGACCTCAGTCCATGAAGGGCTTCGCCCATAGTAGATTCTCTGGACTGGCCTCACTCCATGAAGGGCTTCGACCATAGTAGATTCTCTGCATTGACCTCAGTCCATGAAGGGCTTCGCCCATGGTAGATCCTTTACACTGGCCTCAGTCCATGAAGGGCTTCGCCCATGGTAGATTCTTTACACTGGCCTCAGTCCATGAAGGGCTTCGCCCATGGTAGATTCTTTACACTGGCCTCAGTCCATGAAGGGCTTCGCCCATAGTAGATTCTCTGGACTGGCCTCACTCCATGAAGGGCTTCGACCATAGTAGATTCTCTGCACTGACCTCAGTCAATGAAGGGCTTCGCCCATGGTAGATTCTCTGCAGTGGCCTCAGTCCATGAAGGGCTTCGCCCATAGTAGATTCTCTGGACTGGCCTCACTCCATGAAGGGCTTCGCCCATGGTAGATTCTCTGCAGTGGCCTCAGTCCATGAAGGGCTTCGCCCATAGTAGATTCTCTGGACTGGCCTCACTCCATGAAGGGCTTCGCTCATAGTAGATTCTCTGCACTGGCCTCAGTCCATGAAGGGCTTCGCCAATAATATATTCTCTGGACTGACCTCAGTCCATGAAGGGCTTCGCCCATGGTAGATCCTTTACACTGGCCTCAGTCCATGAAGGGCTTCGCCCATGGTAGATTCTTTACACTGGCCTCAGTCCATGAAGAGCTTCGCCCATAGTAGATTCTCTGCACTGGCCTCAGTCCATGAAGGGCTTCGCCCATAGTAGATTCTCTGCACTGACCTCAGTCAATGAAGGGCTTCGCCCATGGTAGATTCTCTGCAGTGGCCTCAGTCCATGAAGGGCTTCGCCCATAGTAGATTCTCTGGACTGGCCTCACTCCATGAAGGGCTTCGCCCATGGTAGATTCTCTGCAGTGGCCTCAGTCCATGAAGGGCTTCGCCCATAGTAGATTCTCTGGACTGGCCTCACTCCATGAAGGGCTTCGCCCATGATAGATTCTCTGCAGTGGCCTCAGTCCATGAAGGGCTTCGCCCATAGTAGATTCTCTGGACTGGCCTCACTCCATGAAGGGCTTCGCCCATAGTAGATTCTCTGCACTGACCTCAGTCCATGAAGGGCTTCGCCAATAGTATATTCTCTGGACTGACCTCAGTCCATGAAGGGCTTCGCCCATGGTAGATTCTTTACACTGGCCTCAGTCCATGAAGGGCTTCGCCCATAGTAGATTCTCTGCACTGGCCTCAGTCCATGAAGGGCTTTGCCCATAGTAGATTCTCTGGACAGGCCTCACTCCATGAAGGGCTTCGCCCATGGTAGATTCTTTACACTGGCCTCAGTCCATGAAGGGCTTCGCCCATAGTAGATTCTCTGCACTGGCCTCAGTCCATGAAGGTCTTCGCCCATAGTATATTCTCTGCACTGGCCTCAGTCCATGAAGGGCTTCGCCCATTGTAGATTCTCTGCACTGACCTCAGTCCATGAAGGGCTTCGCCCATAGTAGATTCTCTGCGCTGACCTCAGTCCATGAAGGGCTTCGCCCATAGTAGATTCTCTGGACTGGCCTCACTCCATGAAGGGCTTCGACCATAGTAGATTCTCTGCATTGACCTCAGTCCATGAAGGGCTTCGCCCATGGTAGATCCTTTACACTGGCCTCAGTCCATGAAGGGCTTCGCCCATGGTAGATTCTTTACACTGGCCTCAGTCCATGAAGGGCTTCGCCCATAGTAGATTCTCTGCACTGGCCTCAGTCCATGAAGGGCTTCGCCCATAGTAGATTCTCTGCACTGACCTCAGTCCATGAAGGGCTTCGCCCATGGTAGATTCTCTGCAGTGGCCTCAGTCCATGAAGGGCTTCGCCCATAGTACATTCTCTGGACTGGCCTCACTCCATGAAGGGCTTCGCCCATGGTAGATTCTTTGCACTGGCCTCAGTCCATGAAGGGCTTCGCCCATGGTAGATTCTCTGCAGTGGGCTCAGTCCATGAAGGGCTTCGCCCATAGTAAATTCTCTGGACTGGCCTCACTCCATGAAGGGCTTCGCCCATAGTAGATTCTCTGGACTGGCCTCACTCCATGAAGGGCTTCGCCCATAGTAGATTCTCTGCACTGGCCTCAGTCCATGAAGGGCTTCGCCCATGGTAGATTCTTTGCACTGGCATCAGTCCACGAAGGGCTTCGCCCATAGTAGATTCTCTGCACTGGCCTCAGTCCATGAAGGGCTTCGCCAATAGTATATTCTCTGCACTGGCCTCAGTCCATGAAGGGCTTCGCCCATGGTAGATTCTCTGCGGTGGCCTCAGTCCATGAAGGGCTTCGCCCATAGTAGATTCTCTGCACTGACCTCAGTCCATGAAGGGCTTCGCCCATGGTAGATTCTCTGCGGTGGCCTCAGTCCATGAAGGGCTTCGCCCATAGTAGATTCTCTGGACTGGCCTCACTCCATGAAGGGCTTCGCCCATAGTAGATTCTCTGCACTCACCTCTTCGCCCATGGTGGATTCTTTACACTGGCCTCAGTCCATGCAGGGCTTCGCCCATTGTAGATTCTCTGCACTATCCTCAGTCCATGAAGGGCTTCGCCCATGGTAGATTCTTTACACTGGCCTCAGTCCATGAAGGGCTTCGCCCATGGTAGATTCTTTACACTGGCCTCAGTCCATGAAGGGCTTCGCCCATAGTAGATTCTCTGCACTGGCCTCAGTCCATGAAGTGCTTCGCCCATAGTAGATTCTCTGCACTGGCCTCAGTCCATGAAGGGCTTCGCCCATAGTAGATTCTCTGCACTGGCCTCAGTCCATGAAAGGCTTCGCCCATAGTAGATTCTCTGCACTGGCCTCAGTCCATGAAGGGCTTCGCCCATGGTAGATTCTTTACACTGGCCTCAGTCCATGAAGGGTTTCGCCCATGGTAGATTCTTTACACTGGCCTCAGTCCATGAAGGACTTCGCCCATAGTAGATTCTCTGCACTGGCCTCAGTCCATGAAGGGCTTCGCCCATAGTAGATTCTCTGCACTGGCCTCAGTCCATGAAGGGCTTTGCCCATGGTAGATTCTTTACACTGGCCTCAGTCCATGAAGGGCTTCGCCCATGGTAGATTCTTTACACTGGCCTCAGTCCATGAAGGGCTTCGCCCATGGTAGATTCTGTACACTGGCCTCAGTCCATGAAGGGCTTCGCCCATAGTAGATTCTCTGCACTGGCCTCAGTCCATGAAGGGCTTCGCCCATAGTAGATTCTTTGCACTGGCCTCAGTCCATGAAGGGCTTCGCCCATGGTAGATTCTCTGCACTGGCCTCAGTCCATGAAGGGCTTCGCCCATGGTAGATTCTTTACACTGGCCTCAGTCCATGAAGGGCTTCGCCCATAGTAGATTCTCTGGACTGGCCTCACTCCATGAAGGGCTTCGCCCATGGTAGATTCTCTGCACTAGCCTCAGTCCATGAAGGGCTTCGCCCATGGTAGATTCTTTGCACTGGCCTCAGTCCATGAAGGGCTTCGCCCATGGTAGATTCTTTACACTGGCCTCAGTTCATGAAGGGCTTCGCCCATAGTAGATTCTCTGCACTGACCTCAGTCCATGAAGGACTTCGCCCATGGTAGATTCTTTACACTGGCCTCAGTCCATGAAGGGCTTTGCCCATGGTAGATTCTTTACACTGGCCTCAGTCCATGAAGGGCTTCGCCCATAGTAGATTCTCTGCACTGGCCTCAGTCCATGAAGGGCTTCGCCCATGGTAGATTCTCTGCACTGGCCTCAGTCCATGAAGGGCTTCGCCCATAGTAGATTCTCTGGACAGGCCTCACTCCATGAAGGGCTTCGCCCATGGTAGATTCTTTACACTGGCCTCAGTCCATGAAGGGCTTCGCCCATAGTAGATTCTCTGCACTGGCCTCAGTCCATGAAGGGCTTCGCCCATGGTAGATTCTCTGCACTGGCCTCAGTCCATGAAGGGCTTCGCCCATGGTAGATTCTTTGCACTGGCCTCAGTCCATGAAGGGCTTCGCCCATGGTAGATTCTTTGCACTGGCCTCAGTCCATGAAGGGCTTCGCCCATGGTAGGTTCTCTGCAGTGGCCTCAGTCCATGAAGGGCTTCGCCCATAGTAGATTCTCTGGACTGGCCTCACTCCATGAAGGGCTTCGCCCATAGTAGATTCTCTGCACTGGCCTCAGTCCATGAAGGGCTTCGCCCATGGTAGATTCTTTGCCCTGGCCTCAGTCCATGAAGGGCTTCGCCCATGGTAGATTCTCTGCAGTGGCCTCAGTCCATGAAGGGCTTCGCCAATAGTATATTCTCTGCAGTGGCCTCAGTCCATGAAGGGCTTCGCCCATAGTATATTCTCTGCACTGGCCTCAGTCCATGAAGGGCTTCACCCATAGTAGATTCTTTACACTGGCCTCAGTCCATGAAGGGCTTCGCCCATAGTAGATTCTCTGGACTGGCCTCACTCCATGAAGGGCTTCGCCCATGGTAGATTCTCTGCACTGGCCTCAGTCCATGAAGGGCTTCGCCCATGGTAGATTCTTTACACTGGCCTCAGTCCATGAAGGGCTTCGCCCATAGTAGATTCTCTGCACTGGCCTCAGTCCATGAAGGGCTTCGCCCATAGTAGATTCTCTGGACAGGCCTCACTCCATGAAGGGCTTCGCCCATGGTAGATTCTTTACACTGGCCTCAGTCCATGAAGGGCTTCGCCCATAGTAGATTCTCTGCACTGGCCTCAGTCCATGAAGGGCTTCGCCCATGGTAGATTCTCTGCACTGGCCTCAGTCCATGAAGGGCTTCGCCCATGGTAGATTCTTTGCACTGGCCTCAGTCCATGAAGGGCTTCGCCCATGGTAGATTCTTTGCACTGGCCTCAGTCCATGAAGGGCTTCCCCCATGGTAGATTCTCTGCAGTGGCCTCAGTCCATGAAGGGCTTCGCCCATAGTAGATTCTCTGGACTGGCCTCACTCCATGAAGGGCTTCGCCCATAGTAGATTCTCTGCACTGGCCTCAGTCCATGAAGGGCTTCGCCCATGGTAGATTCTTTGCCCTGGCCTCAGTCCATGAAGGGCTTCGCCCATGGTAGATTCTCTGCAGTGGCCTCAGTCCATGAAGGGCTTCGCCAATAGTATATTCTCTGCACTGGCCTCAGTCCATGAAGGGCTTCACCCATAGTAGATTCTTTACACTGGCCTCAGTCCATGAAGGGCTTCGCCCATAGTAGATTCTCTGGACTGGCCTCACTCCATGAAGGGCTTCGCCCATGGTAGATTCTCTGCACTGGCCTCAGTCCATGAAGGGCTTCGCCCATGGTAGATTCTTTACACTGGCCTCAGTCCATGAAGGGCTTCGCCCATAGTAGATTCTCTGCACTGGCCTCAGTCCATGAAGGGCTTCGCCCATAGTAGATTCTCTGGACAGGCCTCACTCCATGAAGGGCTTCGCCCATGGTAGATTCTTTACACTGGCCTCAGTCCATGAAGGGCTTCGCCCATAGTAGATTCTCTGCACTGGCCTCAGTCCATGAAGGGCTTCGCCCATGGTAGATTCTCTGCACTGGCCTCAGTCCATGAAGGGCTTCGCCCATGGTAGATTCTTTGCACTGGCCTCAGTCCATGAAGGGCTTCGCCCATGGTAGATTCTTTGCACTGGCCTCAGTCCATGAAGGGCTTCGCCCATGGTAGATTCTCTGCAGTGGCCTCAGTCCATGAAGGGCTTCGCCCATAGTAGATTCTCTGGACTGGCCTCACTCCATGAAGGGCTTCGCCCATAGTAGATTCTCTGCACTGGTCTCAGTCCATGAAGGGCTTCGCCCATGGTAGATTCTTTGCCCTGGCCTCAGTCCATGAAGGGCTTCGCCCATGGTAGATTCTCTGCAGTGGCCTCAGTCCATGAAGGGCTTCGCCCATAGTAGATTCTCTGGACTGGCCTCAGTCCATGAAGGGCTTCGCCAATAGTATATTCTCTGCACTGGCCTCAGTCCATGAAGGGCTTCGCCAATAGTATATTCTCTGCACTGGCCTCAGTCCATGAAGGGCTTCGCCAATAGTATATTCTCTGCACTGGCCTCAGTCCATGAAGGGCTTCGCCCATGGTAGATTTCTTTACACTGGCCTCAGTCCATGAAGGGCTTCGCCCATAGTAGATTCACTGCACTGGCCTCAGTCCATGAAGGGCTTCGCCCATGGTAGATTCTTTGCACTGGCCTCAGTCCATGTAGGGCTTCGCCCATGGTAGATTCTTTCCACTGGCCTCAGTCCATGAAGGGCTTCGCCCATGGTAGATTCTTTACACTGGCCTCAGTCCATGAAGGGCTTCGCCCATAGTAGATTCTCTGCGCTGACCTCAGTCCATGAAGGGCTTCGCCCATAGTAGATTCTCTGGACTGGCCTCACTCCATGAAGGGCTTCGACCATAGTAGATTCTCTGCATTGACCTCAGTCCATGAAGGGCTTCGCCCATGGTAGATCCTTTACACTGGCCTCAGTCCATGAAGGGCTTCGCCCATGGTAGATTCTTTACACTGGCCTCAGTCCATGAAGGGCTTCGCCCATAGTAGATTCTCTGCACTGGCCTCAGTCCATGAAGGGCTTCGCCCATAGTAGATTCTCTGCACTGGTCTCAGTCCATGAAGGGCTTCGCCCATGGTAGATTCTTTGCCCTGGCCTCAGTCCATGAAGGGCTTCGCCCATGGTAGATTCTCTGCAGTGGCCTCAGTCCATGAAGGGCTTCGCCCTTAGTAGATTCTCTGGACTGGCCTCAGTCCATGAAGGGCTTCGCCAATAGTATATTCTCTGCACTGGCCTCAGTCCATGAAGGGCTTCGCCAATAGTATATTCTCTGCACTGGCCTCAGTCCATGAAGGGCTTCGCCAATAGTATATTCTCTGCACTGGCCTCAGTCCATGAAGGGCTTCGCCCATGGTAGATTCTTTACACTGGCCTCAGTCCATGAAGGGCTTCGCCCATAGTAGATTCACTGCACTGGCCTCAGTCCATGAAGGGCTTCGCCCATGGTAGATTCTTTGCACTGGCCTCAGTCCATGTAGGGCTTCGCCCATGGTAGATTCTTTCCACTGGCCTCAGTCCATGAAGGGCTTCGCCCATGGTAGATTCTTTACACTGGCCTCAGTCCATGAAGGGCTTCGCCCATAGTAGATTCTCTGCGCTGACCTCAGTCCATGAAGGGCTTCGCCCATAGTAGATTCTCTGGACTGGCCTCACTCCATGAAGGGCTTCGACCATAGTAGATTCTCTGCATTGACCTCAGTCCATGAAGGGCTTCGCCCATGGTAGATTCTCTGCACTGGCCTCAGTCCATGAAGGGCTTCGCCCATGGTAGATTCTTTACACTGGCCTCAGTCCATGAAGGGCTTCGCCCATAGTAGATTCTCTGCACTGGCCTCAGTCCATGAAGGGCTTCGCCCATAGTAGATTCTCTGGACAGGCCTCACTCCATGAAGGGCTTCGCCCATGGTAGATTCTTTACACTGGCCTCAGTCCATGAAGGGCTTCGCCCATAGTAGATTCTCTGCACTGGCCTCAGTCCATGAAGGGCTTCGCCCATGGTAGATTCTCTGCACTGGCCTCAGTCCATGAAGGGCTTCGCCCATGGTAGATTCTTTGCACTGGCCTCAGTCCATGAAGGGCTTCGCCCATGGTAGATTCTTTGCACTGGCCTCAGTCCATGAAGGGCTTCGCCCATGGTAGATTCTCTGCAGTGGCCTCAGTCCATGAAGGGCTTCGCCCATAGTAGATTCTCTGGACTGGCCTCACTCCATGAAGGGCTTCGCCCATAGTAGATTCTCTGCACTGGTCTCAGTCCATGAAGGGCTTCGCCCATGGTAGATTCTTTGCCCTGGCCTCAGTCCATGAAGGGCTTCGCCCATGGTAGATTCTCTGCAGTGGCCTCAGTCCATGAAGGGCTTCGCCCATAGTAGATTCTCTGGACTGGCCTCAGTCCATGAAGGGCTTCGCCAATAGTATATTCTCTGCACTGGCCTCAGTCCATGAAGGGCTTCGCCAATAGTATATTCTCTGCACTGGCCTCAGTCCATGAAGGGCTTCGCCAATAGTATATTCTCTGCACTGGCCTCAGTCCATGAAGGGCTTCGCCCATGGTAGATTCTTTACACTGGCCTCAGTCCATGAAGGGCTTCGCCCATAGTAGATTCACTGCACTGGCCTCAGTCCATGAAGGGCTTCGCCCATGGTAGATTCTTTGCACTGGCCTCAGTCCATGTAGGGCTTCGCCCATGGTAGATTCTTTCCACTGGCCTCAGTCCATGAAGGGCTTCGCCCATGGTAGATTCTTTACACTGGCCTCAGTCCATGAAGGGCTTCGCCCATAGTAGATTCTCTGCGCTGACCTCAGTCCATGAAGGGCTTCGCCCATAGTAGATTCTCTGGACTGGCCTCACTCCATGAAGGGCTTCGACCATAGTAGATTCTCTGCATTGACCTCAGTCCATGAAGGGCTTCGCCCATGGTAGATCCTTTACACTGGCCTCAGTCCATGAAGGGCTTCGCCCATGGTAGATTCTTTACACTGGCCTCAGTCCATGAAGGGCTTCGCCCATAGTAGATTCTCTGCACTGGCCTCAGTCCATGAAGGGCTTCGCCCATAGTAGATTCTCTGCACTGACCTCAGTCCATGAAGGGCTTCGCCCATGGTAGATCCTTTACACTGGCCTCAGTCCATGAAGGGCTTCGCCCATGGTAGATTCTCTGCAGTGGCCTCAGTCCATGAAGGGCTTCGCCCATAGTAGATTCTCTGGACTGGCCTCACTCCATGAAGGGCTTCGCCCATGGTAGATTCTCTGCAGTGGCCTCAGTCCATGAAGGGCTTCGCCCATAGTAGATTCTCTGGACTGGCCTCACTCCATGAAGGGCTTCGCTCATAGTAGATTCTCTGCACTGGCCTCAGTCCATGAAGGGCTTCGTCCATAGTAGATTCTCTGGACTGGCCTCACTCCATGAAGGGCTTCGCTCATAGTAGATTCTCTGCACTGGCCTCAGTCCATGAAGGGCTTCGCCAATAATATATTCTCTGGACTGACCTCAGTCCATGAAGGGCTTCGCCCATGGTAGATCCTTTACACTGGCCTCAGTCCATGAAGGGCTTCGCCCATGGTAGATTCTTTACACTGGCCTCAGTCCATGAAGGGCTTCGCCCATAGTAGATTCTCTGCACTGGCCTCAGTCCATGAAGGGCTTCGCCCATAGTAGATTCTCTGCACTGACCTCAGTCAATGAAGGGCTTCGCCCATGGTAGATTCTCTGCAGTGGCCTCAGTCCATGAAGGGCTTCGCCCATAGTAGATTCTCTGGACTGGCCTCACTCCATGAAGGGCTTCGCCCATGGTAGATTCTCTGCAGTGGCCTCAGTCCATGAAGGGCTTCGCCCATAGTAGATTCTCTGGACTGGCCTCACTCCATGAAGGGCTTCGCCCATGATAGATTCTCTGCAGTGGCCTCAGTCCATGAAGGGCTTCGCCCATAGTAGATTCTCTGGACTGGCCTCACTCCATGAAGCGCTTCGCCCATAGTAGATTCTCTGGACTGGCCTCACTCCATGAAGGGCTTCGCCCATGGTAGATTCTCTGCAGTGGCCTCAGTCCATGAAGGGCTTCGCCCATAGTAGATTCTCTGGACTGGCCTCACTCCATGAAGGGCTTCGCCCATGATAGATTCTCTGCAGTGGCCTCAGTCCATGAAGGGCTTCGCCCATAGTAGATTCTCTGGACTGGCCTCACTCCATGAAGGGCTTCGCTCATAGTAGATTCTCTGCACTGGCCTCAGTCCATGAAGGGCTTCGCCAATAGTATATTCTCTGGACTGACCTCAGTCCATGAAGGGCTTCGCCCATGGTAGATTCTTTACACTGGCCTCAGTCCATGAAGGGCTTCGCCCATAGTAGATTCTCTGCACTGGCCTCAGTCCATGAAGGGCTTTGCCCATAGTAGATTCTCTGGACAGGCCTCACTCCATGAAGGGCTTCGCCCATGGTAGATTCTTTACACTGGCCTCAGTCCATGAAGGGCTTCGCCCATAGTAGATTCTCTGCACTGGCCTCAGTCCATGAAGGTCTTCGCCCATAGTATATTCTCTGCACTGGCCTCAGTCCATGAAGGGCTTCGCCCATTGTAGATTCTCTGCACTGACCTCAGTCCATGAAGGGCTTCGCCCATAGTAGATTCTCTGCGCTGACCTCAGTCCATGAAGGGCTTGGCCCATAGTAGATTCTCTGGACTGGCCTCACTCCATGAAGGGCTTCGACCATAGTAGATTCTCTGCATTGACCTCAGTCCATGAAGGTCTTTGCCCATAGTAGATTCTCTGGACAGGCCTCACTCCATGAAGGGCTTCGCCCATGGTAGATTCTTTACACTGGCCTCAGTCCATGAAGGGCTTCGCCCATGGTAGATTCTTTACACTGGCCTCAGTCCATGAAGGGCTTCGCCCATAGTAGATTCTCTGCACTGACCTCAGTCAATGAAGGGCTTCGCCCATGGTAGATTCTCTGCAGTGGCCTCAGTCCATGAAGGGCTTCGCCCATAGTAGATTCTCTGGACTGGCCTCACTCCATGAAGGGCTTCGCCCATGATAGATTCTCTGCAGTGGCCTCAGTCCATGAAGGGCTTCGCCCATAGTAGATTCTCTGGACTGGCCTCACTCCATGAAGCGCTTCGCCCATAGTAGATTCTCTGGACTGGCCTCACTCCATGAAGGGCTTCGCCCATGGTAGATTCTCTGCAGTGGCCTCAGTCCATGAAGGGCTTCGCCCATAGTAGATTCTCTGGACTGGCCTCACTCCATGAAGGGCTTCGCCCATGATAGATTCTCTGCAGTGGCCTCAGTCCATGAAGGGCTTCGCCCATAGTAGATTCTCTGGACTGGCCTCACTCCATGAAGGGCTTCGCTCATAGTAGATTCTCTGCACTGGCCTCAGTCCATGAAGGGCTTCGCCAATAGTATATTCTCTGGACTGACCTCAGTCCATGAAGGGCTTCGCCCATGGTAGATCCTTTACACTGGCCTCAGTCCATGAAGGGCTTCGCCCATGGTAGATTCTTTACACTGGCCTCAGTCCATGAAGGGCTTCGCCCATAGTAGATTCTCTGCACTGGCCTCAGTCCATGAAGGGCTTCGCCCATAGTAGATTCTCTGCACTGACCTCAGTCCATGAAGGGCTTCGCCCATGGTAGATTCTCTGCAGTGGCCTCAGTCCATGAAGGGCTTCGCCCATAGTACATTCTCTGGACTGGCCTCACTCCATGAAGGGCTTCGCACATAGTAGATTCTCTGCACTGACCTCAGTCCATGAAGGGCTTCGCCCATGGTAGATTCTTTGCACTGGCCTCAGTCCATGAAGGGCTTCGCCCATGGTAGATTCTCTGCAGTGGGCTCAGTCCATGAAGGGCTTCGCCCATAGTAAATTCTCTGGACTGGCCTCACTCCATGAAGGGCTTCGCCCATAGTAGATTCTCTGGACTGGCCTCACTCCATGAAGGGCTTCGCCCATAGTAGATTCTCTGCACTGGCCTCAGTCCATGAAGGGCTTCGCCCATGGTAGATTCTTTGCACTGGCATCAGTCCACGAAGGGCTTCGCCCATAGTAGATTCTCTGCACTGGCCTCAGTCCATGAAGGGCTTCGCCAATAGTATATTCTCTGCACTGGCCTCAGTCCATGAAGGGCTTCGCCCATGGTAGATTCTCTGCGGTGGCCTCAGTCCATGAAGGGCTTCGCCCATAGTAGATTCTCTGCACTGACCTCAGTCCATGAAGGGCTTCGCCCATGGTAGATTCTCTGCGGTGGCCTCAGTCCATGAAGGGCTTCGCCCATAGTAGATTCTCTGGACTGGCCTCACTCCATGAAGGGCTTCGCCCATAGTAGATTCTCTGCACTGGCCTCAGTCCATGAAGGGCTTCGCCCATGGTAGATTCTTTGCACTGGCATCAGTCCACGAAGGGCTTCGCCCATAGTAGATTCTCTGCACTGGCCTCAGTCCATGAAGGGCTTCGCCAATAGTATATTCTCTGCACTGGCCTCAGTCCATGAAGGGCTTCGCCCATGGTAGATTCTTTACACTGGCCTCAGTCCATGAAGGGCTTCGCCCATGGTAGATTCTTTACACTGGCCTCAGTCCATGAAGGGCTTCGCCCATGGTAGATTCTTTACACTGGCCTCAGTCCATGAAGGGCTTCGCCCATAGTAGATTTTCTGCACTGACCTCAGTCCATGAAGGGCTTCGCCCATGGTAGATTCTCTGCACTGGCCTCAGTCCATGAAGGGCTTCGCCCATGGTAGATTCTTTACACTGGCCTCAGTCCATGAAGGGCTTCGCCAATAGTATATTCTCTGCACTGGCCTCAGTCCATGAAGGGCTTCGCCCATAGTAGATTCTCTGCACTGACCTCAGTCCATGAAGGGCTTCGCCCATGGTAGATTCTCTGCGGTGGCCTCAGTCCATGAAGGGCTTCGCCCATAGTAGATTCTCTGGACTGGCCTCACTCCATGAAGGGCTTCGCCCATAGTAGATTCTCTGCACTCACCTCAGTCCATGAAGGGCTTCGCCCATGGTACATCCTTTACACTGGCCTCAGTCCATGAAGGGCTTCGCCCATAGTAGATTCTTTACACTGGCCTCAGTCCATGAAGGGCTTCGCCCATGGTAGATTCTTTACACTGGCCTCAGTCCATGAAGGGCTTCGCCCATAGTAGATTCTCTGCACTGGCCTCAGTCCATGAAGGGCTTCGCCCATAGTAGATTCTCTGGACAGGCCTCACTCCATGAAGGGCTTCGCCCACGGTAGATTCTTTACACTGGCCTCAGTCCATGAAGGGCTTCGTCCATAGTAGATTCTCTGCACTGGCCTCAGTCCATGAAGGGCTTCGCCCATAGTAGATTCTCTGGACAGGCCTCACTCCATGAAGGGCTTCGCCCATGGTAGATTCTTTACACTGGCCTCAGTCCATGAAGGGCTTCGCCAATAGTATATTCTCTGCACTGGCCTCAGTCCATGAAGGGCTTCGCCCATAGTAGATTCTCTGCACTGACCTCAGTCCATGAAGGGCTTCGCCCATGGTAGATTCTCTGCACTGGCCTCAGTCCATGAAGGGCTTCGCCCATAGTAGATTCTCTGGACAGGCCTCACTCCATGAAGGGCTTCGCCCATGGTAGATTCTTTACACTGGCCTCAGTCCATGAAGGGCTTCGCCAATAGTATATTCTCTGCACTGGACCCACTCCATGAAGGGCTTCGCCCATAGTAGAGTCTCTGCACTGGCCTCACTCCATGAAGGGCTTCGCCCATAGTAGATTCTCTGCACTCACCTCAGTCCATGAAGGGCTTCGCCCATGGTACATCCTTTGCACTGGCCTCAGTCCATGAAGGGCTTCGCCCATAGTAGATTCTCTGCACTGGCCTCAGTCCATGAAGGGCTTCGCCCATAGTAGATTCTCTGCACTGACCTCAGTCCATGAAGGGCTTCGCCCATGGTAGATTCTCTGCAGTGGCCTCAGTCCATGAAGGCCTTCGCCCATAGTACATTCTCTGGACTGGCCTCACTCCATGAAGGGCTTCGCACATAGTAGATTCTCTGCACTGACCTCAGTCCATGAAGGGCTTCGCCCATGGTAGATTCTCTGCAGTGGCCTCAGTCCATGAAGGGCTTCGCCCATAGTAGATTCTCTGCACTGGCCTCAGTCCATGAAGGGCTTCGCCCATAGTAGATTCTCTGCACTGACCTCAGTCCATGAAGGGCTTCGCCCATAGTAGATTCTCTGGACAGGCCTCACTCCATGAAGGGCTTCGCCCATGGTAGATTCTTTACACTGGCCTCAGTCCATGAAGGGCTTCGCCCATAGTAGATTCTCTGCACTGGCCTCAGTCCATGAAGGGCTTCGCCCATGGTAGATTCTTTACACTGGCCTCAGTCCATGAAGGGCTTCGCCAATAGTATATTCTCTGCACTGGACCCACTCCATGAAGGGCTTCGCCCATAGTAGAGTCTCTGCACTGGCCTCAGTCCATGAAGGGCTTCGCCCATGGTAGATTCTTTGCACTGGCCTCAGTCCATGAAAGGCTTCGCCCATGGTAGATTCTTTACACTGGCCTCAGTCCATGAAGGGCTTCGCCCATGGTAGATTCTTTGCACTGGCCTCAGTCCATGAAAGGCTTCGCCCATGGTAGATTCTTTCCACTGGCCTCAGTCCATGAAGGGCTTCGCCCATGGTAGATTCTTTGCACTGGCCTCAGTCCATGAAGGGCTTCGCCCATAGTAGATTCTCGGCACTGGCCTCAGTCCATGAAGGGCTTCGCCCATAGTAGATTCTCTGCACTGACCTCAGTCCATGAAGGGCTTCGCCCATGGTAGATTCTTTGCAGTGGGCTCAGTCCATGAAGGGCTTCGCCCATGGTAGATTCTCTGCACTGGCCTCAGTCCATGAAGGGCTTCGCCCATAGTAGATTCTCTGGACAGGCCTCACTCCATGAAGGGCTTCGCCCATGGTAGATTCTTTACACTGGCCTCAGTCCATGAAGGGCTTCGCCAATAGTATATTCTCTGCACTGGACCCACTCCATGAAGGGCTTCGCCCATAGTAGAGTCTCTGCACTGGCCTCAGTCCATGAAGGGCTTCGCCCATGGTAGATTCTTTGCACTGGCCTCAGTCCATGAAAGGCTTCGCCCATGGTAGATTCTTTACACTGGCCTCAGTCCATGAAGGGCTTCGCCAATAGTATATTCTCTGCACTGGCCTCAGTCCATGAAGGGCTTCGCCCATGGTAGATTCTTTCCACTGGCCTCAGTCCATGAAGGGCTTCGCCCATGGTAGATTCTTTACACTGGCCTGAGTCCATGAAGGGCTTCGCCCATGGTAGATTCTTTGCACTGGCCTCAGTCCATGAAGGGCTTCGCCCATAGTAGATTCTCTGCACTGGCCTCAGTCCATGAAGGGCTTCGCCCATAGTAGATTCTCTGCACTGGCCTCAGTCCATGAAGGGCTTCGCCCATGGTAGATTCTTTGCACTGGCCTCAGTCCATGAAGGGCTTCGCCCATAGTAGATTCTCTGCACTGACCTCAGTCCATGAAGGGCTTCGCCCATGGTAGATTCTTTGCAGTGGGCTCAGTCCATGAAGGGCTTCGCCCATGGTAGATTCTCTGCACTGGCCTCAGTCCATGAAGGGCTTCGCCCATAGTAGATTCTCTGGACAGGCCTCACTCCATGAAGGGCTTCGCCCATGGTAGATTCTTTACACTGGCCTCAGTCCATGAAGGGCTTCGCCCATAGTAGATTCTCTGCACTGGCCTCAGTCCATGAAGGGCTTCGCCCATGGTAGATTCTTTACACTGGCCTCAGTCCATGAAGGGCTTCGCCAATAGTATATTCTCTGCACTGGACCCACTCCATGAAGGGCTTCGCCCATAGTAGAGTCTCTGCACTGGCCTCAGTCCATGAAGGGCTTCGCCCATGGTAGATTCTTTGCACTGGCCTCAGTCCATGAAAGGCTTCGCCCATGGTAGATTCTTTACACTGGCCTCAGTCCATGAAGGGCTTCGCCAATAGTATATTCTCTGCACTGGCCTCAGTCCATGAAGGGCTTCGCCCATGGTAGATTCTTTCCACTGGCCTCAGTACATGAAGGGCTTCGCCCATGGTAGATTCTTTACACTGGCCTGAGTCCATGAAGGGCTTCGCCCATGGTAGATTCTTTGCACTGGCCTCAGTCCATGAAGGGCTTCGCCCATAGTAGATTCTCTGCACTGGCCTCAGTCCATGAAGGGCTTCGCCCATAGTAGATTCTCTGCACTGACCTCAGTCGATGAAGGGCTTCGCCCATGGTAGATTCTCTGCAGTGGCCTCAGTCCATGAAGGGCTTCGCCCATAGTAGATTCTCTGGACAGGCCTCACTCCATGAAGGGCTTCGCCCATGGTAGATTCTTTACACTGGCCTCAGTCCATGAAGGGCTTCGCCCATGGTAGATTCTTTCCACTGGCCTCACTCCATGAAGGGCTTCGCCCATGGTAGATTCTTTACACTGGCCTCAGTCCATGAAGGGCTTCGCCAATAGTATATTCTCTGCACTGGACCCACTCCATGAAGGGCTTCGCCCATAGTAGAGTCTCTGCACTGGCCTCAGTCCATGAAGGGCTTCGCCCATGGTAGATTCTTTGCACTGGCCTCAGTCCATGAAAGGCTTCGCCCATGGTAGATTCTTTACACTGGCCTCAGTCCATGAAGGGCTTCGCCAATAGTATATTCTCTGCACTGGCCTCAGTCCATGAAGGGCTTCGCCCATGGTAGATTCTTTCCACTGGCCTCAGTCCATGAAGGGCTTCGCCCATGGTAGATTCTTTGCACTGGCCTCAGTCCATGAAGGGCTTCGCCCATAGTAGATTCTCGGCACTGGCCTCAGTCCATGAAGGGCTTCGCCCATAGTAGATTCTCTGCACTGACCTCAGTCCATGAAGGGCTTCGCCCATGGTAGATTCTTTGCAGTGGGCTCAGTCCATGAAGGGCTTCGCCCATGGTAGATTCTCTGCACTGGCCTCAGTCCATGAAGGGCTTCGCCCATAGTAGATTCTCTGGACAGGCCTCACTCCATGAAGGGCTTCGCCCATGGCAGATTCTTTGCACTGGCCTCAGTCCATGAAAGGCTTCGCCCATGGTAGATTCTTTACACTGGCCTCAGTCCATGAAGGGCTTCGCCAATAGTATATTCTCTGCACTGGCCTCAGTCCATGAAGGGCTTCGCCCATGGTAGATTCTTTGCACTGGCCTCAGTCCATGAAAGGCTTCGCCCATGGTAGATTCTTTACACTGGCCTCAGTCCATGAAGGGCTTCGCCAATAGTATATTCTCTGCACTGGCCTCAGTCCATGAAGGGCTTCGCCCATGGTAGATTCTTTCCACTGGCCTCAGTCCATGAAGGGCTTCGCCCATGGTAGATTCTTTACACTGGCCTGAGTCCATGAAGGGCTTCGCCCATGGTAGATTCTTTGCACTGGCCTCAGTCCATGAAGGGCTTCGCCCATAGTAGATTCTCTGCACTGGCCTCAGTCCATGAAGGGCTTCGCCCATAGTAGATTCTCTGCACTGACTTCAGTCCATGAAGGGCTTCGCCCATAGTAGATTCTCTGGACAGGCCTCACTCCATGAAGGGCTTCGCCCATGGTAGATTCTTTACACTGGCCTCAGTCCATGAAGGGCTTCGCTCATAGTAGATTCTCTGCACTGGCCTCAGTCCATGAAGGGCTTCGCCCATGGTAGATTCTTTACACTGGCCTCAGTCCATGAAGGGCTTCGCCAATAGTATATTCTCTGCACTGGACCCACTCCATGAAGGGCTTCGCCCATAGTAGAGTCTCTGCACTGGCCTCAGTCCATGAAGGGCTTCGCCCATGGTAGATTCTTTGCACTGGCCTCAGTCCATGAAAGGCTTCGCCCATGGTAGATTCTTTACACTGGCCTCAGTCCATGAAGGGCTTCGCCAATAGTATATTCTCTGCACTGGCCTCAGTCCATGCAGGGCTTCGCCCATGGTAGATTCTTTCCACTGGCCTCAGTCCATGAAGGGCTTCGCCCATAGTAGATTCTCTGCACTGGCCTCAGTCCATGAAGGGCTTCGCCCATAGTAGATTCTCTGCACTGACTTCAGTCCATGAAGGGCTTCGCCCATAGTAGATTCTCTGGACAGGCCTCACTCCATGAAGGGCTTCGCCCATGGTAGATTCGTTACACTGGCCTCAGTCCATGAAGGGCTTCGCCCATAGTAGATTCTCTGCACTGGCCTCAGTCCATGAAGGGCTTCGCCCATAGTAGATTCTCTGGACTGGCCTCACTCCATGAAGGGCTTCGCCCATAGTAGATTCTCTGCACTGGCCTCAGTCCATGAAGGGCTTCGCCAATAGTATATTCTCCGCACTGGCCTCAGTCCATGAAGGGCTTCGCCCATAGTAGATTCTCTGCACTGACCTCAGTCCATGAAGGGCTTCGCCCATTGTAGGTTCTCTGCGGTGGCCTCAGTCCATGAAGGGCTTCGCCCATAGTAGATTCTCTGGACTGGCCTCACTCCATGAAGGGCTTCGCCCATAGTAGATTCTCTGCACTCACCTCAGTCCATGAAGGGCTTCGCCCATGGTACATCCTTTACACTGACCTCAGTCCATGAAGGGCTTCGCCCATGGTAGATTCTTTACACTGGCCTCAGTCCATGAAGGGCTTCGCCCATAGTAGATTCTCTGGACAGGAATCACTCCATGAAGGGCTTCGCCCATGGTAGATTCTTTACACTGGCCTCAGTCTATGAAGGGCTTCGCCCATAGTAGATTCTCTGCACTGGCCTCAGTCCATGAAGGGCTTCGCCCATAGTAGATTCTCTGGACAGGCCTCACTCCATGAAGGGCTTCGCCCATGGTAGATTCTTTACACTGGCCTCAGTCCATGAAGGGCTTCGGCCATAGTAGATTCTCTGCACTGGCCTCAGTCCATGAAGGGCTTCTCCCATAGTAGATTCTCTGCACTGGCCTCAGTCCATGAAGGGCTTCGCCCATGGTAGATTCTTTGCACTGGCCTCAGTCCATGAAGGGCTTCGCCCATAGTAGATTCTCTGGACAGGCCTCACTCCATGAAGGGCTTCGCCCATGGTAGATTCTTTACACTGGCCTCAGTCCATGAAGGGCTTCGGCCATAGTAGATTCTCTGCACTGGCCTCAGTCCATGAAGGGCTTCTCCCATAGTATATTCTCTGCACTGGCCTCAGTCCATGAAGGGCTTCGCCCATGGTAGATTCTTTGCACTGGCCTCAGTCCATGAAGGGCTTCTCCCATAGTAGATTCTCTGCACTGACCTCAGTCCATGAAGGGCTTCGCCCATGGTAGATTCTCTGCACTGGCCTCAGTCCATGAAGGGCTTCGCCCATGGTAGATTCTTTGCACTGGCCTCAGTCCATGAAGGGCTTCGCCTATAGTAGATCCTCTGCACTGGCCTCAGTCCATGAAGGGCTTCGCCCATGGTAGATTCTTTGCACTGGCCTCAGTCCATGAAGGGCTTCGCCTATAGTAGATTCTCTGCACTGGCCTCAGTCCATGAAGGGCTTCGCCAATAGAATATTCTCTGTACTGGCCTCAGTCCATGAAGGGCTTCGCCAATAGTATGTTCTCTGCACTGGCCTCAGTCCATGAAGGGCTTCGCCAATAGTATATGCTCTGCACTGACCTCAGTCCATGAAGGCCTTCGCCCATGGTAGATTCTCTGCAGTGGCCTCAGTCCATGAAGGGCTTCGCCCATAGTAGATTCTCTGCACTGGCCTCAGTCCATGAAGGGCTTCGCCCATGGTAGATTCTTTACGCTGGCCTCAGTCCATGAAGGGCTTCGCCCATGGTAGATTCTTTACACTGGCCTCAGTCCATGAAGGGCTTCGCCCATAGTAGATTCTCTGCACTGGCCTCAGTCCATGAAGGGCTTCGCCCATGGTAGATTCTTTGCACTGGCCTCAGTCCAAGAAGGGCTTCGCCAATAGTATATGCTCTGCACTGGCCTCAGTCCATGAAGGGCTTCGCCAATAGTATGTTCTCTGCACTGGCCTCAGTCCATGAAGGGCTTCGCCAATAGTATATGCTCTGCACTGACCTCAGTCCATGAAGGCCTTCGCCCATGGTAGATTCTCTGCAGTGGCCTCAGTCCATGAAGGGGTTCGCCCATAGTAGATTCTCTGCACTGGCCTCAGTCCATGAAGGGCTTCGCCCATGGTAGATTCTTTACACTGGCCTCAGTCCATGAAGGACTTCGCCCATAGTAGATTCTCTGCACTGACCTCAGTCCATGAAGGGCTTCGCCCATGGTAGATTCTCTGCAGTGGCCTCAGTCCATAAAGGGCTTCGCCCATAGTAGATTCTCTGGACTGGCCTCACTCCATGAAGGGCTTCGCCCATAGTAGATACTCTGGACTGGCCTCACTCCATGAAGGGCTTCGCCCATTGTAGATTCTCTGCACTGGCCTCAGTCCATGAAGGGCTTCGCCCATGGTAGATTCTTTGCACTGGCCTCAGTCCATGAAGGGCTTCGCCCATGGTAGATTCTCTGTGCTGGCCTCAGTCCATGAAGGGCTTCGCCCATAGTAGATTCTCTGCACTGGCCTCAGTCCATGAAGGGCTTCGCCAATAGTATATTCTCTGCACTGGCCTCAGTCCATGAAGGGTCCATGAAGGGCTTCGCCAATAGTATATTCTCTGCACTGGACCCACTCCATGAAGGGCTTCGCCCATAGTAGAGTCTCTGCACTGGCCTCAGTCCATGAAGGTCTTCGCCAATAGTATATTCTCTGCACTGGACCCACTCCATGAAGGGCGTCGCCCATAGTAGATTCTCTGCACTGGCCTCAGTCCATGAAGGGCTTCGCCCATGGTAGATTCTTTGCACTGGCCTCCGTCCATGAAGGGCTTCGCCCATGGTAGATTCTTTACACTGGCCTCAGTCTATGAAGGGCTTCGCCAATAGTATATTCTCTGCACTGGCCTCAGTCCATGAAGGGCTTCGCCCATGTTAGATTCTTTCCACTGGCCTCAGTTCATGAAGGGCTTCGCCCATGGTAGATTCTTTACACTGGCCTCAGTCCATGAAGGGCTTCGCCCATGGTAGATTCTTTACACTGGCCTCAGTCCATGAAGGGCTTCGTCCATGGTAGATTCTTTACACTGGCCTCAGTCCATGAAGGGCTTCGCCCATGGTAGATTCTTTACACTGGCCTCAGTCCATGAAGGGCTTCGCCCATGGTAGATTCTTTACTGGCCTCAGTCAATGAAGGGCTTCGCCCATAGTAGATTCTCTGCACTGGCCTCAGTCCATGAAGGGCTTCGCCCATGGTAGATTCTTTACACTGGCCTCAGTCCATGAAGGGCTTCGCCCATGGTAGATTCTTTACACTGGCCTCAGTCCATGAAGGGCTTCGCCCATGGTAGATTCTTTGCACTGGCCTCAGTCCATGAAGCGCTTCGCCCATAGTAGATTCTCTGCACTGGCCTCAGTCCATGAAGGGCTTCGCCAATAGTATATTCTCTGCACTGGCCTCAGTCCATGAAGGGTCCATGAAGGGCTTCGCCAATAGTATATTCTCTGCACTGGACCCACTCCATGAAGGGCGTCGCCCATAGTAGATTCTCTGCACTGGCCTCAGTCCATGAAGGGCTTCGCCCATGGTAGATTCTTTACACTGGCCTCAGTCTATGAAGGGCTTCGCCAATAGTATATTCTCTGCACTGGCCTCAGTCCATGAAGGGCTTCGCCCATGTTAGATTCTTTCCACTGGCCTCAGTTCATGAAGGGCTTCGCCCATGGTAGATTCTTTACACTGGCCTCAGTCCATGAAGGGCTTCGCCCATGGTAGATTCTTTACACTGGCCTCAGTCTATGAAGGGCTTCGCCAATAGTATATTCTCTGCACTGGCCTCAGTCCATGAAGGGCTTCGCCCATGGTAGATTCTTTACACTGGCCTCAATACATGAAGGGCTTCGCCCATGGTAGATTCTTTACACTGGCCTCAGTCCATGAAGGGCTTCGCCCATGGTAGATTCTTTACACTGGCCTCAGTCCATGAAGGGCTTCGCCCATAGTAGATTCTCTGCACTGGCCTCACTCCATGAAGGGCTTCGCCCATGGTAGATTCTCTGCACTGGCCGCAGCCCATGAAGGGCTTCGCCCAAAATAGATTCTCTGCACTGGCCTCAGTCCATGAAGGGCTTCGCCCATGGTAGATTCTCTGCACTGGCCTCAGTCCATGAAGGGCTTCGCCCATGGTAGATGCTTTACACTGGCCTCAGTCAATGAAGGGGTTCGCCCATGGTAGATTCTTTACACTGGCCTCAGTCCATGAAGGGCTTCGCCCATGGTAGATTCTCTGCACTGGCCTCAGTCCATGAAGGGCTTCGCCCATGGTAGATTCTTTACACTGGCCTCAGTCCATGAAGGGCTTCGCCCATGGTAGATTCTTTACACTGGCCTCAATACATGAAGGGCTTCGCCCATGGTAGATTCTTTACACTGGCCTTAGTCCATGAAGGGCTTCACCCATGTTAGGTTCTTTACACTGGCCTCAGTCCATGAAGGGCTTCGCCCATGGTAGATTCTTTACACTGGCCTCAGTCCATGAAGGGCTTCGCCCATAGTAGATTCTCTGCACTGGCCTCAGTCCATGAAGGGCTTCGCCCATGGTAGATTCTTTACACTGGCCTCAGTCCATGAAGGGCTTCGCCCATGGTAGATTCTTTACACTGGCCTCAGTCCATGAAGGGCTTCGCCCATGGTCGATTCTTTACACTGGCCTCAGTCCATGAAGGGCTTCGCCCATGGTAGATTCTTTACACTGGCCTCAGTCCATGAAGGGCTTCGCCCATGATAGATTCTTTACACTGGCCTCAGTCCATGAAGGGCTTCGCCCATAGTAGATTCTCTGCACTGGCCTCAGTCCATGAAGGGCTTCGCCCATGGTAGATTCTTTACACTGGCCTCAGTCCATGAAGGGCTTCGCCCATGGTAGATTCTTTACACTGGCCTCAGTCCATGAACGGCTTTGCCCATGGTAGATTCTTTACACTGGCCTCAGTCCATGAAGGGCTTCGCCCATGGTAGATTCTTTACACTGGCCTCAGTCCATGAAGGGCTTCGCCCATAGTAGATTCTCTGCACTGGCCTCAGTCCATGAAGGGCTTCGCCCATGGTAGATTCTTTACACTGGCCTCAGTCCATGAACGGTTTGCCCATGGTAGATTTTTTACACTGGCCTCAGTCCATGAAGGGCTTCGCCCATGGTAGATTCTTTACACTGGCCTCAGTCCATGAAGGGCTTCGCCCATGGTAGATTCTTTACACTGGCCTCAGTCCATGAAGGGCTTCGCCCATGGTAGATTCTTTACACTGGCCTCAGTCCATGAAGGGCTTCGCCCATGGTAGATTCTTTACACTGGCCTCAATACATGAAGGGCTTCGCCCATAGTAGATTCTTTACACTGGCCTCAGTCCATGAAGGGCTTCGCCCATGGTAGATTCTTTACACTGGCCTCAGTCCATGAAGGGCTTCGCCCATGGTAGATTCTTTACACTGGCCTCAGTCCATGAAGGGCTTCGCCCATGGTAGATTCTTTACACTGGCCTCAGTCCATGAAGGGCTTCGCCCATGGTAGATTCTTTACACTGGCCTCAGTCCATGAAGGGCTTCGCCCATGGTAGATTCTTTACACTGGCCTCAGTCCATGAAGGGCTTCGCCCATGGTAGATTCTTTACACTGGCCTCAGTCCATGAACGGCTTCGCCCATGGTAGATTCTTTACACTGGCCTCAGTCCATGAAGGGCTTCGCCCATGGTAGATTCTTTACACTGGCCTCAGTCCATGAAGGGCTTCGCCCATAGTAGATTCTCTGCACTGGCCTCAGTCCATGAAGGGCTTCGCCCATGGTAGATTCTTTACACTGGCCTCAGTCCATGAAGGGCTTCGCCCATGGTAGATTCTTTACACTGGCCTCAGTCCATGAAGGGCTTCGCCCATGGTAGATTCTTTACACTGGCCTCAGTCCATGAAGGGGTTTGCCCATAGTAGATTCTCTGCACTGGCCTCAGTCCATGAAGGGCTTCGCCCGTGGTAGATTCTTTACACTGGCCTCAGTCCATGAAGGGCTTCGCCCATAGTAGATTCTCTGCACTGGCCTCAGTCCATGAAGGGCTTCGCCCATGGTAGATTCTTTACACTGGCCTTAGTCCATGAAGGGCTTCGCCCATGGTAGATTCTTTACACTGGCCTAAATACATGAAGGGCTTCGCTCATGGTAGATTCTTTACACTGGCCTCAGTCCATGAAGGGCTTCGCCCATAGTAGATTCTCTGCACTGGCCTCAGTCCATGAAGGGCTTCGCCCATGGTAGATTCTTTACACTGGCCTCAGTCCATGAAGGGCTTCGCCCATGGTAGATTCTTTACACTGGCCTCAATACATGAAGGGCTTCGCCCATGGTAGATTCTTTACACTGGCCTCAGTCCATGAAGGGCTTCGCCCATGGTCGATTCTTTACACTGGCCTCAGTCCATGAAGGGCTTCGCCCATGGTAGATTCTCTGCACTGGCCTCAGTCCATGAAGGGCTTCGCCCATGGTAGATTCTTTACACTGGCCTCAGTCCATGAAGGGCTTCGCCAATGGTTGATTCTTTACACTGGCCTCAGTCCATGAAGGGCTCCACCCATGGTAGATTCTTTACACTGGCCTCAGTCCATGAAGGGGTTCGCCCATGGTAGATTCTTTACACTGGCCTCAGTCCATGAAGGGCTTCGCCCATGGTAGATTCTCTGCACTGGCCTCAGTCCATGAAGGGCTTCGCCCATGGTAGATTCTTTACACTGGCCTCAGTCCATGAAGGGCTTCACCCATGGTAGATTCTTTACACTGGCCTCAATACATGAAGGGCTTCGCCCATGGTAGATTCTTTACACTGGCCTCAATACATGAAGGGCTTCGCCCATAGTAGATTCTTTACACTGGCCTCAGTCCATGAAGGGCTTCGCCCATGGTAGATTCTTTACACTGGCCTCAGTCCATGAAGGGCTTCGCCCATGGTAGATTCTTTACACTGGCCTCAGTCCATGAAGGGCTTCGCCCATGGTAGATTCTTTACACTGGCCTCAGTCCATGAAGGGCTTCGCCCATGGTAGATTCTTTACACTGGCCTCAGTCCATGAAGGGCTTCGCCCATGGTAGATTCTTTACACTGGCCTCAGTCCATGAAGGGCTTCGCCCATGGTAGATTCTTTACACTGGCCTCAGTCCATGAACGGCTTCGCCCATGGTAGATTCTTTACACTGGCCTCAGTCCATGAAGGGCTTCGCCCATGGTAGATTCTTTACACTGGCCTCAGTCCATGAAGGGCTTCGCCCATAGTAGATTCTCTGCACTGGCCTCAGTCCATGAAGGGCTTCGCCCATGGTAGATTCTTTACACTGGCCTCAGTCCATGAAGGGCTTCGCCCATGGTAGATTCTTTACACTGGCCTCAGTCCATGAAGGGCTTCGCCCATGGTAGATTCTTTACACTGGCCTCAGTCCATGAAGGGGTTTGCCCATAGTAGATTCTCTGCACTGGCCTCAGTCCATGAAGGGCTTCGCCCATGGTAGATTCTTTACACTGGCCTCAGTCCATGAAGGGCTTCGCCCATAGTAGATTCTCTGCACTGGCCTCAGTCCATGAAGGGCTTCGCCCATGGTAGATTCTTTACACTGGCCTTAGTCCATGAAGGGCTTCGCCCATGGTAGATTCTTTACACTGGCCTAAATACATGAAGGGCTTCGCTCATGGTAGATTCTTTACACTGGCCTCAGTCCATGAAGGGCTTCGCCCATAGTAGATTCTCTGCACTGGCCTCAGTCCATGAAGGGCTTCGCCCATGGTAGATTCTTTACACTGGCCTCAGTCCATGAAGGGCTTCGCCCATGGTAGATTCTTTACACTGGCCTCAATACATGAAGGGCTTCGCCCATGGTAGATTCTTTACACTGGCCTCAGTCCATGAAGGGCTTCGCCCATGGTCGATTCTTTACACTGGCCTCAGTCCATGAAGGGCTTCGCCCATGGTAGATTCTCTGCACTGGCCTCAGTCCATGAAGGGCTTCGCCCATGGTAGATTCTTTACACTGGCCTCAGTCCATGAAGGGCTTCGCCAATGGTTGATTCTTTACACTGGCCTCAGTCCATGAAGGGCTCCACCCATGGTAGATTCTTTACACTGGCCTCAGTCCATGAAGGGGTTCGCCCATGGTAGATTCTTTACACTGGCCTCAGTCCATGAAGGGCTTCGCCCATGGTAGATTCTCTGCACTGGCCTCAGTCCATGAAGGGCTTCGCCCATGGTAGATTCTTTACACTGGCCTCAGTCCATGAAGGGCTTCACCCATGGTAGATTCTTTACACTGGCCTCAATACATGAAGGGCTTCGCCCATGGTAGATTCTTTACACTGGCCTTAGTCCATGAAGGGCTTCGCCAATGGTAGATTCTTTACACTGGCCTCAGTCCATGAAGGGCTTCGCCCATGGTAGATTCTTTACACTGGCCTCAGTCCATGAAGGGCTTCGCCCATAGTAGATTCTCTGCACTGGCCTCAGTCCATGAAGGGCTTCGCCCATGGTAGATTCTTTACACTGGCCTCAGTCCATGAAGGGCTTCGCCCATGGTAGATTCTTTACACTGGCCTCAATACATGAAGGGCTTCGCCCATGGTAGATTCTTTACACTGGCGTCAGTCCATGAAGGGCTTCGCCCATGGTCGATTCTTTACACTGGCCTCAGTCCATGAAGGGCTTCGCCCATGGTAGATTCTTTACACTGGCCTCAGTCCATGAAGGGCTTCGCCCATGGTAGATTCTTTACACTGGCCTCAGTCCATGAACGGCTTTGCCCATGGTAGATTCTTTACACTGGCCTCAGTCCATGAAGGGCTTCGCCCATGGTAGATTCTTTACACTGGCCTCAGTCCATGAACGGCTTTGCCCATGGTAGATTCTTTACACTGGCCTCAGTCCATGAAGGGCTTCGCCCATGGTAGATTCTTTACACTGGCCTCAGTCCATGAACGGCTTCGCCCATGGTAGATTCTTTACACTGGCCTCAGTCCATGAAGGGCTTCGCCCATGGTAGATTCTTTACACTGGCCTCAGTCCATGAAGGGCTTCGCCCATAGTAGATTCTCTGCACTGGCCTCAGTCCATGAAGGGCTTCGCCCATGGTAGATTCTTTACACTGGCCTCAGTCCATGAAGGGCTTCGCCCATGGTAGATTCTTTACACTGGCCTCAGTCCATGAAGGGCTTCGCCCATAGTAGATTCTCTGCACTGGCCTCAGTCCATGAAGGGCTTCGCCCATGGTAGATTCTTTACACTGGCCTCAGTCCATGAAGGGCTTCGCCCATGGTAGATTCTCTGCACTGGCCTCAGTCCATGAAGGGCTTCGCCCATGGTAGATTCTCTGCACTGGCCTCAGTCCATGAAGGGCTTCGCCCATGGTAGATTCTTTACACTGGCCTCAGTCCATGAAGGGCTTCGCCCATGGTAGATGCTTTACACTGGCCTCAGTCAATGAAGGGGTTCGCCCATGGTAGATTCTTTACACTGGCCTCAGTCCATGAAGGGCGTCGCCCATGGTAGATTCTTTACACTGGCCTCAGTCCATGAAGGGCTTCGCCCATGGTAGATTCTTTACACTGGCCTCAGTCCATGAAGGGCTTCGCCCATGGTAGATTCTTTACACTGGCCTCAGTCCATGAAGGGCTTCGCCCATAGTAGATTCTCTGCACTGGCCTCAGTCCATGAAGGGCTTCGCCCATGGTAGATTCTTTACACTGGCCTCAGTCCATGAAGGGCTTCGCCCATGGTAGATTCTTTGCACTGGCCTCAGTCCATGAAGGGCTTCGCCCATGGTAGATTCTCTGCACTGGCCTCAGTCCATGAAGGGCTTCGCCCATGGTAGATTCTTTACACTGGCCTCAGTCCATGAAGGGCTTCGTCCATGGTAGATTCTTTACACTGGCCTCAGTCCATGAAGGGCTTCGCCCATGGTAGATTCTTTACACTATCCTCAGTCCATAAAGGGCTTCGCCCATGGTAGATTCTTTACACTGGTCTCAGTCCATGAAGGGCTTCGCCCATAGTAGATTCTCTGCACTGGCCTCACTCCATGAAGGGCTTCGCCCATAGTAGATTCTCTGCACTGGCCTCAGTCCATGAAGGGCTTCGCCCATGGTAGATTCTTTACACTGGCCTCAGTCCATGAAGGGCTTCGCCCATGGTAGATTCTTTACACTGGCCTCAGTACATGAAGGGCTTCGCCCATGGTAGATTCTATGCACTGGCCTCAGTCCATGAAGGGCTTCGCCCATGGTAGATTCTCTGCACTGGCCGCAGTCCATGAAGGGCTTCGCCCATAGTAGATTCTCTGCACTGGGCTCAGTCCATGAAGGGCTTCGCCCATGGTAGATGCTTTACACTGGCCTCAGTCAATGAAGGGGTTCGCCCAGATTTTTTACTTTACACTGGCCTCAGTCCATTAAGGGCTTCGCCCATGGTAGATTCTCTGCACTGGCCTCAGTCCATGAAGGGCTTCGCCCATAGTAGATTCTCTGCGCTGGCCTCAGTCCATTAAGTTCTTCGCCCATGGTAGATTCTTTACACTGGCCTCAGTCCATGAAGGGCTTCGCCCATGGTAGATTCTTTACACTGGCCTCAGTCCATGAAGGGCTTCGCCCATGGTAGATTCTTAACACTGGCCTCAGTCCATGAAGGGCTTCGCCCATAGTAGATTCTCTGCGCTGGCCTCAGTCCATTAAGTTCTTCGCCCATGGTAGATTCTTTACACTGGCCTCAGTCCATGAAGGGCTTCGCCCATGGTAGATTCTTTACACTGGCCTCAGTCCATGAAGGGCTTCGCCCATGGTAGATTCTTTACACTGGCCTCAGTCCATGAAGGGCTTCGCCCATGGTAGATTCTTAACACTGGCCTCAGTCCATGAAGGGCTTCGCCCATAGTAGATTCTCTGCACTGGCCTCACTCCATGAAGGGCTTCGCCCATGGTAGATTCTTTACACTGGCCTCAGTCCATGAAGGGCTTCGCCCATAGTAGATTCTCTGCACTGGCCTCAGTCCATGAAGGGCTTCGCCCATGGTAGATTCTTTACACTGGCCACAGTCCATGAAGGGCTTCGCCCATGGTAGATTCTTTACACTGGCCTCAGTCCATGAAGGGCTTCGCCCATGGTAGATTCTTTACACTGGCCTCAGTCCATGAAGGGCTTCGCCCATGGTAGATTCTTTACACTGGCCTCAGTCCATGAAGGGCTTCGTCCAAGGTAGATTCTTTACACTGGCCTCAGTCCATGAAGGGCTTCGCCCATGGTAGATTCTTTACACTGGCCTCAGTCCATGAAGGGCTTCGCCCATGGTAGATTCTTTACACTGGCCTCAGTCCATGAAGGGCTTCGCCCATGGTAGATTCTTAACACTGGCCTCAGTCCATGAAGGGCTTCGCCCATAGTAGATTCTCTGCGCTGGCCTCAGTCCATTAAGTTCTTCGCCCATGGTAGATTCTTTACACTGGCCTCAGTCCATGAAGGGCTTCGCCCATGGTAGATTCTTTACACTGGCCTCAGTCCATGAAGGGCTTCGCCCATGGTAGATTCTTTACACTGGCCTCAGTCCATGAAGGGCTTCGCCCATGGTAGATTCTTAACACTGGCCTCAGTCCATGAAGGGCTTCGCCCATAGTAGATTCTCTGCACTGGCCTCACTCCATGAAGGGCTTCGCCCATGGTAGATTCTTTACACTGGCCTCAGTCCATGAAGGGCTTCGCCCATGGTAGATTCTTTACACTGGCCTCAGTCCATGAAGGGCTTCGCCCATGGTAGATTCTTTACACTGGCCTCAGTCCATGAAGGGCTTCGCCCATAGTAGATTCTCTGCACTGGCCTCACTCCATGAATGGCTTCGCCCATGGTAGATTCTTTACACTGGCCTCAGTCCATGAAGGTCTTCGTCCATAGTATATTCTCTGCACTGGCCTCAGTCCATGAAGGGCTTCGCCCATGGTAGATTCTTTACACTGGCCTCAGTCCATGAAGGGCTTCGCCCATGGTAGATGCTTTACACTGGCCTCAGTCAATGAAGGGGTTCGCCCATGGTAGATTCTTTACACTGGCCTCAGTCCATGCAGGGCTTCGCCCATGGTAGATTCTTTACACTGGCCTCAGTCCATGAAGGGCTTCGCCCATGGTAGATTCTTTACACTGGCCTCAGTCCATGAAGGGCTTCGCCCATGGTAGATTCTTTACACTGGCCTCAGTCCATGAAGGGCTTCGCCCATAGTAGATTCTCTGCACTGGCCTCACTCCATGAATGGCTTCGCCCATGGTAGATTCTTTACACTGGCCTCAGTCCATGAAGGTCTTCGTCCATAGTATATTCTCTGCACTGGCCTCAGTCCATGAAGGGCTTCGCCCATGGTAGATTCTTTACACTGGCCTCAGTCCATGAAGGGCTTCGCCCATGGTAGATGCTTTACACTGGCCTCAGTCAATGAAGGGGTTCGCCCATGGTAGATTCTTTACACTGGCCTCAGTCCATGAAGGGCTTCGCCCATGGTAGATTCTTTACACTGGCCTCAGTCCATGAAGGGCTTCGCCCATGGTAGATTCTTTACACTGGCCTCAGTCCATGAAGGGCTTCGCCCATGGTAGATTCTTTACACTGGCCTCAGTCCATGAAGGGCTTCGCCCATAGTAGATTCTCAGCACTGGCCTCACTCCATGAATGGCTTCGCCCATGGTAGATTCTTTACACTGGCCTCAGTCCATGAAGGTCTTCGTCCATAGTATATTCTCTGCACTGGCCTCAGTCCATGAAGGGCTTCGCCCACGGTAGATTCTTTACACTGGCCTCAGTCCATGAAGGGCTTCGCCCATGGTAGATGCTTTACGCTGGCCTCAGTCAATGAAGGGGTTCGCCCATGGTAGATTCTTTACACTGGCCTCAGTCCATGCAGGGCTTCGCCCATGGTAGATTCTTTACACTGGCCTCAGTCCATGAAGGGCTTCGCCCATGGTAGATGCTTTACACTGGCCTCAGTCAATGAAGGGGTTCGCCCATGGTAGATTCTTTACACTGGCCTCAGTCCATGAATTGCTTCGCCCATAGTAGATTCTCTGCACTGGCCTCAGTCCATGAAGGGCTTCGCCCATAGTAGATTCTCTGCACTGGCCTCAGTCCATGAAGGGCTTCGCCCATGGTAGATTCTTTACACTGGCCTCAGTGCATGAAGGGCTTCGCCCATAGTAGATTCTCTGCACTGGCCTCAGTCCATGAAGGGCTTCGCCCATAGTAGATTCTCTGCACTGGCCTCAGTCCATGAAGGGCCTCGCCCATGGTAGATGCTTTACACTGGCCTCAGTCAATGAAGGGGTTCGCCCATGGTAGATTCTTTACACTGGCCTCAGTCCATGAATTGCTTCGCCCATAGTAGATTCTCTGCACTGGCCTCAGTCCATGAAGGGCTTCGCCCATAGTAGATTCTCTGCACTGGCCTCAGTCCATGAAGGGCTTCGCCCATGGTAGATTCTTTACACTGGCCTCAGTGCATGAAGGGCTTCGCCCATAGTAGATTCTCTGCACTGGCCTCAGTCCATGAAGGGCTTCGCCCATAGTAGATTCTCTGCACTGGCCTCAGTCCATGAAGGGCTTCGCCCATGGTAGATTCTTTACACTGGCCTCAGTGCATGAAGGGCTTCGCCCATAGTAGATTCTCTGCACTGGCCTCAGTCCATGAAAGGCTTCGCCCATGGTAGATTCTTTACACTGGCCTCAGTCCATGAAGGGCTTCGCCCATGGTAGATTCTCTGCACTGGCCTCAGTCCATGAAGGGCTTCGCCCATAGTAGATTCTCTGCACTGGCCTCAGTCCATGAAGGGCTTCGCCCATGGTAGATGATTTACACTGGCCTCAGTCAATGAAGGGGTTCGCCCATGGTAGATTCTTTACACTGGCCTCAGTCCATGAAGGGCTTCGCCCATAGTAGATTCTCTGCACTGGCCTCAGTCCATGAAGGGCTTCGCCCATAGTAGATTCTCTGCACTGGCCTCAGTCCATGAAGGGCTTCGCCCATGGTAGATGCTTTACACTGGCCTCAGTCAATGAAGGGCTTCGCCCATAGTAGATTCTCTGCACTGGCCTCACTCCATGAATGGCTTCGCCCATGGTAGATTCTTTACACTGGCCTCAGTCCATGAAGGTCTTCGTCCATAGTATATTCTCTGCACTGGCCTCAGTCCATGAAGGGCTTCGCCCATGGTAGATTCTTTACACTGGCCTCAGTCCATGAAGGGCTTCGCCCATGGTAGATGCTTTACACTGGCCTCAGTCAATGAAGGGGTTCGCCCATGGTAGATTCTTTACACTGGCCTCAGTCCATGAAGGGCTTCGCCCATGGTAGATTCTTTACACTGGCCTCAGTCCATGAAGGGCTTCGCCCATGGTAGATTCTTTACACTGGCCTCAGTCCATGAAGGGCTTCGCCCATGGTAGATTCTTTACACTGGCCTCAGTCCATGAAGGGCTTCGCCCATAGTAGATTCTCTGCACTGGCCTCACTCCATGAATGGCTTCGCCCATGGTAGATTCTTTACACTGGCCTCAGTCCATGAAGGGCTTCGCCCATGGTAGATTCTTTACACTGGCCTCAGTCCATGAAGGGCTTCGCCCATAGTAGATTCTCTGCACTGGCCTCAGTCCATGAAGGGCTTCGCCCATAGTAGATTCTCTGCACTGGCCTCAGTCCATGAAGGGCTTCGCCCATGGTAGATGCTTTACACTGGCCTCAGTCAATGAAGGGCTTCGCCCATAGTAGATTCTCTGCACTGGCCTCACTCCATGAATGGCTTCGCCCATGGTAGATTCTTTACACTGGCCTCAGTCCATGAAGGTCTTCGTCCATAGTATATTCTCTGCACTGGCCTCAGTCCATGAAGGGCTTCGCCCATGGTAGATGCTTTACGCTGGCCTCAGTCAATGAAGGGGTTCGCCCATGGTAGATTCTTTGCACTGGCCTCAGTCCATGCAGGGCTTCGCCCATGGTAGATTCTTTACACTGGCCTCAGTCCATGAAGGGCTTCGCCCATGGTAGATGCTTTACACTGGCCTCAGTCAATGAAGGGGTTCGCCCATGGTAGATTCTTTACACTGGCCTCAGTCCATGAATTGCTTCGCCCATAGTAGATTCTCTGCACTGGCCTCAGTCCATGAAGGGCTTCGCCCATAGTAGATTCTCTGCACTGGCCTCAGTCCATGAAGGGCTTCGCCCATGGTAGATTCTTTACACTGGCCTCAGTGCATGAAGGGCTTCGCCCATAGTAGATTCTCTGCACTGGCCTCAGTCCATGAAGGGCTTCGCCCATAGTAGATTCTCTGCACTGGCCTCAGTCCATGAAGGGCCTCGCCCATGGTAGATGCTTTACACTGGCCTCAGTCAATGAAGGGGTTCGCCCATGGTAGATTCTTTACACTGGCCTCAGTCCATGAATTGCTTCGCCCATAGTAGATTCTCTGCACTGGCCTCAGTCCATGAAGGGCTTCGCCCATAGTAGATTCTCTGCACTGGCCTCAGTCCATGAAGGGCTTCGCCCATGGTAGATTCTTTACACTGGCCTCAGTGCATGAAGGGCTTCGCCCATAGTAGATTCTCTGCACTGGCCTCAGTCCATGAAGGGCTTCGCCCATAGTAGATTCTCTGCACTGGCCTCAGTCCATGAAGGGCTTCGCCCATGGTAGATTCTTTACACTGGCCTCAGTGCATGAAGGGCTTCGCCCATAGTAGATTCTCTGCACTGGCCTCAGTCCATGAAAGGCTTCGCCCATGGTAGATTCTTTACACTGGCCTCAGTCCATGAAGGGCTTCGCCCATGGTAGATTCTCTGCACTGGCCTCAGTCCATGAAGGGCTTCGCCCATAGTAGATTCTCTGCACTGGCCTCAGTCCATGAAGGGCTTCGCCCATGGTAGATGATTTACACTGGCCTCAGTCAATGAAGGGGTTCGCCCATGGTAGATTCTTTACACTGGCCTCAGTCCATGAAGGGCTTCGCCCATAGTAGATTCTCTGCACTGGCCTCAGTCCATGAAGGGCTTCGCCCATAGTAGATTCTCTGCACTGGCCTCAGTCCATGAAGGGCTTCGCCCATGGTAGATGCTTTACACTGGCCTCAGTCAATGAAGGGGTTCGCCCATGGTACATTCTTTACACTGGCCTCAGTCCATGAAGGGCTTCGCCCATAGTAGATTCTCTGCACTGGCCTCAGTCCATGAAGGGCTTCGCCCATAGTAGATTCTCTGCACTGGCCTCAGTCCATGAAGGGCTTCGCCCATAGTAGATTCTCTGCACTGGCCTCAGTCCATGAAGGGCTTCGCCCATGGTAGATGCTTTACACTGGCCTCAGTCAATGAAGGGGTTCGCCCATGGTAGATTCTTTACACTGGCCTCAGTCCATGAAGGGCTTCGCCCATGGTAGATTCTTTACACTGGTTTCAGTCTATGAAGGGCTTCGCCCATAGTAGATTCTCTGCACTGGCCTCAGTCCATGAAGGGCTTCGCCCATAGTAGATTCTCTGCACTGGCCTCAGTCCATGAAGGGCTTCGCCCATAGTAGATTCTTTACACTGGCCTCAGTCCATGAAGGGCTTCGCCCATGGTAGATTCTTCACACTGGCCTCAGTCCATGAAGGGCTTCGCCCATGGTAGATTCTTTACACTGGCCTCAGTCCATGAAGGGCTTCGCCCATGGTAGATGCTTCACACTGGCCTCAGTCAATGAAGGGGTTCGCCCATGGTAGATTCTTTACACTGGCCTCAGTCCATGAAGGGCTTCGCCCATGGTAGATTCTTTACACTGGCCTCAGTCCATGCAGGGCTTCGCCCATGGTAGATTCTTTACACTGGCCTCAGTCCATGAAGGGCTTCGCCCATGGTAGATTCTTTACACTGGCCTCAGTCCATGAAGGGCTTCGCCCATGGTAGATTCTTTACACTGGCCTCAGTCCATGAAGGGCTTCGCCCATAGTAGATTCTCTGCACTGGCCTCAGTCCATGAAGGGCTTCGCCCATAGTAGATTCTTTACACTGGCCTCAGTCCATGAAGGGCTTCGCCCATGGTAGATTCTTCACACTGGCCTCAGTCCATGAAGGGCTTCGCCCATGGTAGATTCTTTACACTGGCCTCAGTCCATGAAGGGCTTCGCCCATGGTAGATGCTTTACACTGGCCTCAGTCAATGAAGGGGTTCGCCCATGGTAGATTCTTTACACTGGCCTCAGTCCATGAAGGGCTTCGCCCATGGTAGATTCTTTACACTGGCCTCAGTCCATGAAGGGCTTCGCCCATGGTAGATTCTTTACACTGGTTTCAGTCTATGAAGGGCTTCGCCCATAGTAGATTCTCTGCACTGGCCTCAGTCCATGAAGGGCTTCGCCCATAGTAGATTCTCTGCACTGGCCTCAGTCCATGAAGGGCTTCGCCCATAGTAGATTCTCTGCACTGGCCTCAGTCCATGAAGGGCTTCGCCCATGGTAGATTCTTTACACTGGCCTCAGTGCATGAAGGGCTTCGCCCATAGTAGATTCTCTGCACTGGCCTCAGTCCATGAAGGGCTTCGCCCATAGTAGATTCTCTGCACTGGCCTCAGTCCATGAAGGGCTTCGCCCATGGTAGAGTCTTTACACTGGCCTCAGTCCATGAAGGGCTTCGCCCATGGTAGATTCTCTGCACTGGCCTCAGTCCATGAAGGGCTTCGCCCATAGTAGATTCTCTGCACTGGCCTCAGTCCATGAAGGGCTTCGCCCATGGTAGATTCTTTACACTGGCCTCAGTCCATGAAGGGCTTCGCCCATAGTAGATTCTCTGCACTGGCCTCAGTCCATGAAGGGCTTCGCCCATGGTAGATGATTTACACTGGCCTCAGTCAATGAAGGGGTTCGCCCATGGTAGATTCTTTACACTGGCCTCAGTCCATGAAGGGCTTCGCCCATGGTAGATTCTTTACACTGGCCTCAGTCCATGAAGGGCTTCGCCCATAGTAGATTCTCTGCACTGGCCTCAGTCCATGAAGGGCTTCGCCCATAGTAGATTCTCTGCACTGGCCTCAGTCCATGAAGGGCTTCGCCCATGGTAGATGCTTTACACTGGCCTCAGTCCATGAAGGGCTTCGCCCATGGTAGATTCTTTACACTGGCCTCAGTCCATGAAGGGCTTCGCCCATGGTAGATTCTTTACACTGGCCTCAGTCCATGAAGGGCTTCGCCCATGGTAGATTCTCTGCACTGGCCTCAGTCCATGAAGGGCTTCGCCCATAGTAGATTCTCTGCACTGGCCTCAGTCCATGAAGGGCTTCGCCCATGGTAGATTCTTTACACTGGCCTCAGTCCATGAAGGGCTTCGCCCATAGTAGATTCTCTGCACTGGCCTCAGTCCATGAAGGGCTTCGCCCATGGTAGATGATTTACACTGGCCTCAGTCAATGAAGGGGTTCGCACATGGTAGATTCTTTACACTGGCCTCAGTCCATGAAGGGCTTCGCCTATGGTAGATTCTTTACACTGGCCTCAGTCCATGAAGGGCTTCGCCCATGGTAGATTCTTTACACTGGCCTCAGTCCATGAAGGGCTTCGCCCATAGTAGATTCTCTGCACTGGCCTCAGACCATGAAGGGCTTTGCCCATGGTAGATGCTTTACACTGGCCTCAGTCCATGAAGGGCTTCGCCCATGGTAGATTCTTTACACTGGCCTCAGTCCATGAAGGGCTTCGCCCATAGTAGATTCTCTGCACTGGCCTCAGTCCATGAAGGGCTTCGCCCATAGTAGATTCTCTGCACTGGCCGCAGTCCATGAAGGGCTTCGCCCATAGTAGATTCTCTGCACTGGCCTCAGTCCATGAAGGGCTTCGCCCATGGTAGATTCTTTACACTGGCCTCAGTCCATGAAGGGCTTCGCCCATAGTAGATTCTCTGCACTGGCCTCAGTCCATGAAGGGCTTCGCCCATAGTAGATTCTCTGCACTGGCCTCAGTCCATGAAGGACTTCGCCCAAAGTAGATTCTTTACACTGGCCTCAGTCCATGAAGGGCTTCGCCCATAGTAGATTCTCTGCACTGGCCTCAGTCCATGAAGGGCTTCGCCCATAGTAGATTCTCTGCACTGGCCTCAGTCCATGAAGGGCTTCGCCCATGGTAGATGCTTTACACTGGCCTCAGTCAATGAAGGGCTTCGCCCATGGTAGATTCTTTACACTGGCCTCAGTCTATGAAGGGCTTCGCCCATAGTAGATTCTCTGCACTGGCCTCAGTCCATGAAGGGCTTCGCCCATAGTAGATTCTCTGCACTGGCCTCAGTCCATGAAGGGCTTCGCCCATGGTAGATTCTTTACACTGGCCTCAGTCCATGAAGGGCTTCGCCCATAGTAGATTCTCTGCACTGGCCTCAGTCCATAAAGGGCTTCGCCCATAGTAGATTCTCTGCACTGGCCTCAGTCCATGAAGTTCTTCGCCCATGGTAGATTCTTTACACTGGCCTCAGTCCATGAAGGGCTTCGCCCATAGTAGATTCTCTGCACTGGCCGCTGTCCATGAAGGGCTTCGCCCATAGTAGATTCTCTGCACTGGCCTCAGTCCATGAAGGGCTTCGCCCATGGTAGATTCTTTACACTGGCCTCAGTCCATGAAGGGCTTCGCCCATAGTAGATTCTCTGCACTGGCCTCAGTCCATGAAGGGCTTCGCCCATAGTAGATTCTCTGCACTGGCCTCAGTCCATGAAGTTCTTCGCCCATGGTAGATTCTTTACACTGGCCTCAGTCCATGAAGGGCTTCGCCCATAGTAGATTCTCTGCACTGGCCTCAGTCCATGAAGGGCTTCGCCCATAGTAGATTCTCTGCACTGGCCTCAGTCCATGAAGTTCTTCGCCCATGGTAGATTCTTTACACTGGCCTCAGTCCATGAAGGGCTTCGCCCATAGTAGATTCTTTGCACTGGCCGCTGTCCATGAAGGGCTTCGCCCATAGTAGATTCTCTGCACTGGCCTCAGTCCATGAAGGGCTTCGCCCATAGTAGATTCTCTGCACTGGCCTCAGTCCATGAAGTTCTTCGCCCATGGTAGATTCTTTACACTGGCCTCAGTCCATGAAGGGCTTCGCCCATATTAGATTCTTTGCACTGGCCGCTGTCCATGAAGGGCTTCGCCCATAGTAGATTCTCTGCACTGGCCTCAGTCCATGAAGGGCTTCGCCCATAGTAGATTCTCTGCACTGGCCTCAGTCCATGAAGTTCTTCGCCCATGGTAGATTCTTTACACTGGCCTCAGTCCATGAAGGGCTTCGCCCATAGTAGATTCTTTGCACTGGCCGCTGTCCATGAAGGGCTTCGCCCATAGTAGATTCTCTGCACTGGCCTCAGTCCATGAAGGGCTTCGCCCATAGTAGATTCTCTGCACTGGCCTCAGTCCATGAAGGGCTTCGCCCATAGTAGATTCTCTGCACTGGCCTCAGTCCATGAAGGGCTTCGCCCATGGTAGATTCTTTACACTGGCCTCAGTCCATGAAGGGCTTCGCCCATAGTAGATTCTCTGCACTGGCCTCAGTCCATGAAGGGCTTCGCCCATAGTAGATTCTCTGCACTGGCCTCAGTCCATGAAGTTCTTCGCCCATGGTAGATTCTTTACACTGGCCTCAGTCCATGAAGGGCTTCGCCCATGGTAGATTCTTTACACTGGCCTCAGTCCATGAAGGGCTTCGCCCATAGTAGATTCTCTGCACTGGCCTCAGTCCATGAAGGGCTTCGCCCATGGTAGATTCTTTACACTGGCCTCAGTACATGAAGGGCTTCGCCCATGGTAGATTCTTTGCACTGGCCTCAGTCCATGAAGGGCTTCGCCCATGGTAGATTCTTTACACTGGCCTCAGTCCATGAAGGGCTTCGCCCATAGTAGATTCTCTGCACTGGCCTCAGTACATGAAGGGCTTCGCCCATGGTAGTTTCTTTACACTGGCCTCAGTCCATGAAGGGCTTCGCCCATAGTAGATTCTCTGCGCTGGCCTCAGTCCATGAAGGGCTTCGCCCATGGTAGATTCTTTACACTGGCCTCAGTACATGAAGGGCTTCGCCCATGGTAGATTCTTTACACTGGCCTCAGTCCATGAAGGGCTTCGCCCATGGTAGATTCTTTACACTGGCCTCAGTCCATGAAGGGCTTCGCCCATGGTAGATTCTTTACACTGGCCTCAGTCCATGAAGTTCTTCGCCCATGGTAGATTCTTTACACTGGCCTCAGTACATGAAGGGCTTCGCCCATGGTAGATTCTTTGCACTGGCCTCAGTCCATGAAGGGCTTCGCCCATGGTAGATTCTTTACACTGGCCTCAGTTCATGAAGGGCTTCGCCCATAGTAGATTCTCTGCACTGGCCTCAGTCCATGAAGGGCTTCGCCCATAGTAGATTCTCTGCACTGGCCTCAGTCCATGAAGGGCTTCGCCCATGGTAGATGCTTTACACTGGCCTCAGTCAATGAAGGGGTTCGCCCATGGTAGATTCTTTACACTGGCCTCAGTCCATGAAGGGCTTCGCCCATGGTAGATTCTTTACACTGGCCCCAGTCTATGAAGGGCTTCGCCCATAGTAGATTCTCTGCACTGGCCTCAGTCCATGAAGGGCTTCGCCCATAGTAGATTCTCTGCACTGGCCTCAGTCCATGAAGGGCTTCGCCCATGGTAGATTCTTTACACTGGCCTCAGTCCATGAAGGGCTTCGCCCATAGTAGATTCTCTGCACTGGCCTCAGTCCATGAAGGGCTTCGCCCATAGTAGATTCTCTGCACTGGCCTCAGTCCATGAAGGGCTTCGCCCATAGTAGATTCTCTGCACTGGCCTCAGTCCATGAAGGGCTTCGCCCATGGTAGATTCTTTACACTCGCCTCAGTCCATGAAGGGCTTCGCCCATGGTAGATTCTTTACACTGGCCTCAGTCCATGAAGGGCTTCGCCCATAGTAGATTCTCTGCACTGGCCTCAGTCCATGAAGGGCTTCGCCCATAGTAGATTCTCTGCACTGGCCTCAGTCCATGAAGTTCTTCGCCCATGGTAGATTCTTTACACTGGCCTCAGTCCATGAAGGGCTTCGCCCATAGTAGATTCTCTGCACTGGCCGCTGTCCATGAAGGGCTTCGCCCATAGTAGATTCTCTGCACTGGCCTCAGTCCATGAAGGGCTTCGCCCATGGTAGATTCTTTACACTGGCCTCAGTCCATGAAGGGCTTCGCCCATAGTAGATTCTCTGCACTGGCCTCAGTCCATGAAGGGCTTCGCCCATAGTAGATTCTCTGCACTGGCCTCAGTCCATGAAGTTCTTCGCCCATGGTAGATTCTTTACACTGGCCTCAGTCCATGAAGGGCTTCGCCCATAGTAGATTCTCTGCACTGGCCTCAGTCCATGAAGGGCTTCGCCCATGGTAGATTCTTTACACTGGCCTCAGTCCATGAAGGGCTTCGCCCATAGTAGATTCTCTGCACTGGCCTCAGTCCATGAAGGGCTTCGCCCATAGTAGATTCTCTGCACTGGCCTCAGTCCATGAAGTTCTTCGCCCATGGTAGATTCTTTACACTGGCCTCAGTCCATGAAGGGCTTCGCCCATAGTAGATTCTTTGCACTGGCCGCTGTCCATGAAGGGCTTCGCCCATAGTAGATTCTCTGCACTGGCCTCAGTCCATGAAGGGCTTCGCCCATGGTAGATTCTTTACACTGGCCTCAGTCCATGAAGGGCTTCGCCCATGGTAGATTCTTTACACTGGCCTCAGTCCATGAAGGGCTTCGCCCATAGTAGATTCTCTGCACTGGCCTCAGTCCATGAAGGGCTTCGCCCATGGTAGATTCTTTACACTGGCCTCAGTCCATGAAGGGCTTCGCCCATAGTAGATTCTCTGCACTGGCCGCAGTCCATGAAGGGCTTCGCCCATAGTAGATTCTCTGCACTGGCCTCAGTCCATGAAGGGCTTCGCCCATAGTAGATTCTCTGCACTGGCCGCAGTCCATGAAGGGCTTCGCCCATGGTAGATTCTCTGCACTGGCCTCAGTCCATGAAGGGCTTCGCCCATAGTAGATTCTCTGCACTGGCCTCAGTCCATGAAGGGCTTCGCCCATAGTAGATTCTCTGCACTGGCCTCAGTCCATGAAGGGCTTCGCCCATGGTAGATTCTTTACACTGACCTCAGTCCATGAAGGGCTTCGTCCATTGTAGATTCTTTACACTGGCCTCAGTCCATGAAGGGCTTCGCCCATGGTAGATTCTTTACACTGGCCTCTGTACATGAAGGGCTTCGCCCATGGTAGATTCTTTACACTGGCCTCAGTCCATGAAGGGCTTCGCCCATGGTAGATTCTTTACACTGGCCTCAGTCCATGAAGGACTTCGCCCATAGTAGAATCTCTGCACTGGCCTCAGTCCATGAAGTTCTTCGCCCATGGTAGATTCTTTACACTGGCCTCAGTCCATGAAGGGCTTCGCCCATAGTAGATTCTCTGCACTGGCCTCAGTCCATGAAGGGCTTCGCCCATAGTAGATTCTCTGCACTGGCCTCAGTCCATGAAGGGCTTCGCCCATAGTAGATTCTCTGCACTGGCCACAGTCCATGAAGGGCTTCGCCCATGGTAGATGCTTTACACTGGCCTCAGTCCATGAAGGGCTTCGCCCATGGTAGATTCTTTACACTGGCCTCAGTCCATGAAGGGCTTCGCCCATGGTAGATTCTTTACACTGGCCTCAGTCCATGAAGGACTTCGCCCATAGTAGAATCTCTGCACTGGCCTCAGTCCATGAAGTTCTTCGCCCATGGTAGATTCTTTACACTGGCCTCAGTCCATGAAGGGCTTCGCCCATGGTAGATTCTTTACACTGGCCTCAGTCCATGAAGGGCTTCGCCCATAGTAGATTCTCTGCACTGGCCGCAGTCCATGAAGGGCTTCGCCCATAGTAGATTCTCTGCACTGGCCTCAGTCCATGAAGGGCTTCGCCCATAGTAGATTCTCTGCACTGGCCGCAGTCCATGAAGGGCTTCGCCCATGGTAGATTCTCTGCACTGGCCTCAGTCCATGAAGGGCTTCGCCCATAGTAGATTCTCTGCACTGGCCTCAGTCCATGAAGGGCTTCGCCCATAGTAGATTCTCTGCACTGGCCTCAGTCCATGAAGGGCTTCGCCCATGGTAGATTCTTTACACTGACCTCAGTCCATGAAGGGCTTCGTCCATTGTAGATTCTTTACACTGGCCTCAGTCCATGAAGGGCTTCGCCCATGGTAGATTCTTTACACTGGCCTCTGTACATGAAGGGCTTCGCCCATGGTAGATTCTTTACACTGGCCTCAGTCCATGAAGGGCTTCGCCCATGGTAGATTCTTTACACTGGCCTCAGTCCATGAAGGGCTTCGCCCATAGTAGATTCTCTGCACTGGCCTCAGTCCATGAAGGGCTTCGCCCATAGTAGATTCTCTGCACTGGCCACAGTCCATGAAGGGCTTCGCCCATGGTAGATGCTTTACACTGGCCTCAGTCCATGAAGGGCTTCGCCCATGGTAGATTCTTTACACTGGCCTCAGTCCATGAAGGGCTTCGCCCATGGTAGATTCTTTACACTGGCCTCAGTCCATGAAGGACTTCGCCCATAGTAGAATCTCTGCACTGGCCTCAGTCCATGAAGTTCTTCGCCCATGGTAGATTCTTTACACTGGCCTCAGTCCATGAAGGGCTTCGCCCATAGTAGATTCTCTGCACTGGCCTCAGTCCATGAAGGGCTTCGCCCATAGTAGATTCTCTGCACTGGCCGCAGTCCATGAAGGGCTTCGCCCATAGTAGATTCTCTGCACTGGCCTCAGTCCATGAAGGGCTTCGCCCATAGTAGATTCTCTGCACTGGCCGCAGTCCATGAAGGGCTTCGCCCATGGTAGATTCTCTGCACTGGCCTCAGTCCATGAAGGGCTTCGCCCATAGTAGATTCTCTGCACTGGCCTCAGTCCATGAAGGGCTTCGCCCATAGTAGATTCTCTGCACTGGCCTCAGTCCATGAAGGGCTTCGCCCATGGTAGATTCTTTACACTGACCTCAGTCCATGAAGGGCTTCGTCCATTGTAGATTCTTTACACTGGCCTCAGTCCATGAAGGGCTTCGCCCATGGTAGATTCTTTACACTGGCCTCTGTACATGAAGGGCTTCGCCCATGGTAGATTCTTTACACTGGCCTCAGTCCATGAAGGGCTTCGCCCATGGTAGATTCTTTACACTGGCCTCAGTCCATGAAGGGCTTCGCCCATAGTAGATTCTCTGCACTGGCCTCAGTCCATGAAGGGCTTCGCCCATAGTAGATTCTCTGCACTGGCCACAGTCCATGAAGGGCTTCGCCCATGGTAGATGCTTTACACTGGCCTCAGTCCATGAAGGGCTTCACCCATGGTAGATTCTTTACACTGGCCTCAGTCCATGAAGGGCTTCGCCCATGGTAGATTCTTTACACTGGCCTCAGTCCATGAAGGACTTCGCCCATAGTAGAATCTCTGCACTGGCCTCAGTCCATGAAGTTCTTCGCCCATGGTAGATTCTTTACACTGGCCTCAGTCCATGAAGGGCTTCGCCCATAGTAGATTCTCTGCACTGGCCTCAGTCCATGAAGGGCTTCGCCCATAGTAGATTCTCTGCACTGGCCACAGTCCATGAAGGGCTTCGCCCATGGTAGATTCTTTACACTGGCCTCAGTCCATGAAGGGCTTCGCCCATGGTAGATTCTCTGCACTGGCCTCAGTCCATGAAGGGCTTCGCCCATAGTAGATTCTCTGCACTGGCCTCAGTCCATGAAGGGCTTCGCCCATAGTAGATTCTCTGCACTGGCCTCAGTCCATGAAGTTCTTCGCCCATGGTAGATTCTTTACACTGGCCTCAGTCCATGAAGGGCTTCGCCCATAGTAGATTCTCTGCACTGGCCTCAGTCCATGAAGGGCTTCGCCCATAGTAGATTCTCTGCACTGGCCTCAGTCCATGAAGGGCTTCGCCCATGGTAGATTCTTTACACTGGCCTCAGTCCATGAAGGGCTTCGCCCATGGTAGATTCTTTACACTGGCCTCAGTACATGAAGGGCTTCGCCCATGGTAGATTCTTTACACTGGCCTCAGTCCATGAAGGGCTTCGCCCATGGTAGATTCTTTACACTGGCCTCAGTCCATGAAGGGCTTCGCCCATGGTAGATTCTTTACACTGGCCTCAGTACATGAAGGGCTTCGCCCATGGTAGATTCTTTGCACTGGCCTCAGTCCATGAAGGGCTTCGCCCATGGTAGATTCTTTACACTGGCCTCAGTCCATGAAGGGCTTCGCCCATGGTAGATTCTTTACACTGGCCTCAGTCCATTAAGGGCTTCGCCCATAGTAGATTCTCTGCACTGGCCACAGTCCATGAAGGGCTTCGCCCATGGTAGATTCTTTACACTGGCCTCAGTCCATGAAGGGCTTCGCCCATGGTAGATTCTCTGCACTGGCCTCAGTCCATGAAGGGCTTCGCCCATAGTAGATTCTCTGCACTGGCCTCAGTCCATGAAGGGCTTCGCCCATAGTAGATTCTCTGCACTGGCCTCAGTCCATGAAGTTCTTCGCCCATGGTAGATTCTTTACACTGGCCTCAGTCCATGAAGGGCTTCGCCCATAGTAGATTCTCTGCACTGGCCTCAGTCCATGAAGGGCTTCGCCCATAGTAGATTCTCTGCACTGGCCTCAGTCCATGAAGGGCTTCGCCCATGGTAGATTCTTTACACTGGCCTCAGTACATGAAGGGCTTCGCCCATGGTAGATTCTTTACACTGGCCTCAGTCCATGAAGGGCTTCGCCCATGGTAGATTCTTTACACTGGCCTCAGTCCATGAAGGGCTTCGCCCATGGTAGATTCTTTACACTGGCCTCAGTACATGAAGGGCTTCGCCCATGGTAGATTCTTTGCACTGGCCTCAGTCCATGAAGGGCTTCGCCCATGGTAGATTCTTTACACTGGCCTCAGTCCATGAAGGGCTTCGCCCATGGTAGATTCTTTACACTGGCCTCAGTCCATTAAGGGCTTCGCCCATAGTAGATTCTCTGCACTGGCCACAGTCCATGAAGGGCTTCGCCCATGGTAGATGCTTTACACTGGCCTCAGTCCATGAAGGGCTTCGCCCATGGTAGATTCTTTACACTGGCCTCAGTCCATGAAGGGCTTCGCCCATGGTAGATTCTTTACACTGGCCTCAGTCCATGAAGGACTTCGCCCATAGTAGAATCTCTGCACTGGCCTCAGTCCATGAAGTTCTTCGCCCATGGTAGATTCTTTACACTGGCCTCAGTCCATGAAGGGCTTCGCCCATGGTAGATTCTTTACACTGGCCTCAGTCCATGAAGGACTTCGCCCATAGTAGAATCTCTGCACTGGCCTCAGTCCATGAAGTTCTTCGCCCATGGTAGATTCTTTACACTGGCCTCAGTCCATGAAGGGCTTCGCCCATGGTAGATTCTTTACACTGGCCTCAGTACATGAAGGGCTTCGCCCATGGTAGATTCTTTGCACTGGCCTCAGTCCATGAAGGGCTTCGCCCATGGTAGATTCTTTACACTGGCCTCAGTCCATGAAGGGCTTCGCCCATGGTAGATTCTTTACACTGGCCTCAGTCCATGAAGGGCTTCGCCCATGGTAGATTCTTTACACTGGCCTCAGTCCATGAAGGGCTTCGCCCATGGTAGATTCTTTACACTGGCCTCAGTCCATGAAGGGCTTCGCCCATAGTAGATTCTCTGCACTGGCCTCAGTCCATGAAGGGCTTCGCCCATAGTAGATTCTCTGCACTGGCCACAGTCCATGAAGGGCTTCGCCCATGGTAGATGCTTTACACTGGCCTCAGTCCATGAAGGGCTTCGCCCATGGTAGATTCTTTACACTGGCCTCAGTCCATGAAGGGCTTCGCCCATGGTAGATGCTTTACACTGGCCACAGTCCATGAAGGGCTTCGCCCATGGTAGATGCTTTACACTGGCCTCAGTCCATGAAGGGCTTCGCCCATGGTAGATTCTTTACACTGGCCTCAGTCCATGAAGGGCTTCGCCCATGGTAGATTCTTTACACTGGCCTCAGTCCATGAAGGGCTTCGCCCATGGTAGATTCTTTACACTGGCCTCAGTCCATGAAGGGCTTCGCCCATGGTAGATTCTTTACACTGGCCTCAGTACATGAAGGGCTTCGCCCATGGTAGATTCTTTGCACTGGCCTCAGTCCATGAAGGGCTTCGCCCATGGTAGATTCTTTACACTGGCCTCAGTCCATGAAGGGCTTCGCCCATGGTAGATTCTTTACACTGGCCTCAGTCCATTAAGGGCTTCGCCCATAGTAGATTCTCTGCACTGGCCACAGTCCATGAAGGGCTTCGCCCATGGTAGATGCTTTACACTGGCCTCAGTCCATGAAGGGCTTCGCCCATGGTAGATTCTTTACACTGGCCTCAGTCCATGAAGGGCTTCGCCCATGGTAGATTCTTTACACTGGCCTCAGTCCATGAAGGACTTCGCCCATAGTAGAATCTCTGCACTGGCCTCAGTCCATGAAGTTCTTCGCCCATGGTAGATTCTTTACACTGGCCTCAGTCCATGAAGGGCTTCGCCCATAGTAGATTCTCTGCACTGGCCTCAGTCCATGAAGGGCTTCGCCCATAGTAGATTCTCTGCACTGGCCACAGTCCATGAAGGGCTTCGCCCATGGTAGATGCTTTACACTGGCCTCAGTCCATGAAGGGCTTCGCCCATGGTAGATTCTTTACACTGGCCTCAGTCCATGAAGGGCTTCGCCCATGGTAGATTCTCTGCACTGGCCTCAGTCCATGAAGGGCTTCGCCCATAGTAGATTCTCTGCACTGGCCTCAGTCCATGAAGGGCTTCGCCCATAGTAGATTCTCTGCACTGGCCTCAGTCCATGAAGTTCTTCGCCCATGGTAGATTCTTTACACTGGCCTCAGTCCATGAAGGGCTTCGCCCATAGTAGATTCTCTGCACTGGCCTCAGTCCATGAAGGGCTTCGCCCATAGTAGATTCTCTGCACTGGCCTCAGTCCATGAAGGGCTTCGCCCATGGTAGATTCTTTACACTGGCCTCAGTCCATGAAGGGCTTCGCCCATGGTAGATTCTTTACACTGGCCTCAGTACATGAAGGGCTTCGCCCATGGTAGATTCTTTACACTGGCCTCAGTCCATGAAGGGCTTCGCCCATGGTAGATTCTTTACACTGGCCTCAGTCCATGAAGGGCTTCGCCCATGGTAGATTCTTTACACTGGCCTCAGTACATGAAGGGCTTCGCCCATGGTAGATTCTTTGCACTGGCCTCAGTCCATGAAGGGCTTCGCCCATGGTAGATTCTTTACACTGGCCTCAGTCCATGAAGGGCTTCGCCCATGGTAGATTCTTTACACTGGCCTCAGTCCATTAAGGGCTTCGCCCATAGTAGATTCTCTGCACTGGCCTCAGTCCATGAAGGGCTTCGCCCATGGTAGATGCTTTACACTGGCCTCAGTCCATGAAGGGCTTCGCCCATGGTAGATTCTTTACACTGGCCTCAGTCCATGAAGGGCTTCGCCCATGGTAGATTCTTTACACTGGCCTCAGTCCATGAAGGACTTCGCCCATAGTAGAATCTCTGCACTGGCCTCAGTCCATGAAGTTCTTCGCCCATGGTAGATTCTTTACACTGGCCTCAGTCCATGAAGGGCTTCGCCCATAGTAGATTCTCTGCACTGGCCTCAGTCCATGAAGGGCTTCGCCCATAGTAGATTCTCTGCACTGGCCACAGTCCATGAAGGGCTTCGCCCATGGTAGATGCTTTACACTGGCCTCAGTCCATGAAGGGCTTCGCCCATGGTAGATTCTTTACACTGGCCTCAGTCCATGAAGGGCTTCGCCCATGGTAGATTCTCTGCACTGGCCTCAGTCCATGAAGGGCTTCGCCCATAGTAGATTCTCTGCACTGGCCTCAGTCCATGAAGGGCTTCGCCCATAGTAGATTCTCTGCACTGGCCTCAGTCCATGAAGTTCTTCGCCCATGGTAGATTCTTTACACTGGCCTCAGTCCATGAAGGGCTTCGCCCATAGTAGATTCTCTGCACTGGCCTCAGTCCATGAAGGGCTTCGCCCATAGTAGATTCTCTGCACTGGCCTCAGTCCATGAAGGGCTTCGCCCATGGTAGATTCTTTACACTGGCCTCAGTCCATGAAGGGCTTCGCCCATGGTAGATTCTTTACACTGGCCTCAGTACATGAAGGGCTTCGCCCATGGTAGATTCTTTACACTGGCCTCAGTCCATGAAGGGCTTCGCCCATGGTAGATTCTTTACACTGGCCTCAGTCCATGAAGGGCTTCGCCCATGGTAGATTCTTTACACTGGCCTCAGTACATGAAGGGCTTCGCCCATGGTAGATTCTTTGCACTGGCCTCAGTCCATGAAGGGCTTCGCCCATGGTAGATTCTTTACACTGGCCTCAGTCCATGAAGGGCTTCGCCCATGGTAGATTCTTTACACTGGCCTCAGTCCATTAAGGGCTTCGCCCATAGTAGATTCTCGGCGCTGGCCTCAGTCCATGAAGTTTGAGATTTCTGCGCTGGCCTCAGTCCATGAAGTTCTTCGCCCATGGTAGATTCTTTACACTGGACTCAGTCCATGAAGGGCTTCGCCCATAGTAGATTCTCTGCACTGGCCTCAGTCCATGAAGGGCTTCGCCCATGGTAGATTCTTTACACTGGCCTCAGTCCATGAAGGGCTTCGCCCATAGTAGAATCTCTGCACTGGCCTCAGTCCATGAAGTTCTTCGCCCATGGTAGATTCTTTACACTGGCCTCAGTCCATGAAGGGCTTCGCCCATAGTAGATTATCTGCACTGGCCTCAGTCCATGAAGGGCTTCGCCCATGGTAGATTCTTTACACTGGCCTCAGTCCATGAAGGGCTTCGCCCATAGTAGAATCTCTGCACTGGCCTCAGTCCATGAAGTTCTTCGCCCATGGTAGATTCTTTACACTGGCCTCAGTCCATGAAGGGCTTCGCCCATGGTAGATTCTCTGCACTGGCCTCAGTCCATGAAGGGCTTCGCCCATGGTAGATTCTTTACACTGGCCTCAGTCCATGAAGGGCTTCGCCCATGGTAGATTCTTTACACTGGCCTCAGTCCATGAAGGGCTTCGCCCATAGTAGATTCTCTGCACTGACCTCAGTCCATGAAGGGCTTCGCCCATGGTAGATTCTTTACACTGGCCTCAGTCCATGAAGGGCTTCGTCCATTGTAGATTCTTTACACTGGCCTCAGTCCATGAAGGGCTTCGCCCATGGTAGATTCTTTACACTGGCCTCAGTACATGAAGGGCTTCGCCCATGGTAGATTCTTTACACTGGCCTCAGTCCATGAAGGGCTTCGCCCATGGTAGATTCTTTACACTGGCCTCAGTCCATGAAGGGCTTCGCCCATGGTAGATTCTCTACACTGGCCTCAGTCCATGAAGGGCTTCGCCCATGGTAGATTCTTTACACTGGCCTCAGTCCATGAAGGGCTTCGCCCATGGTAGATTCTCTGCACTGGCCTCAGTCCATGAAGGGCTTCGCCCATAGTAGATTCTCTGCACTGGCCTCAGTCCATGAAGGGCTTCGCCCATGGTAGATTCTTTACACTGGCCTCAGTCCATGAAGGGCTTCGCCCATGGTAGATTCTTTACACTGGCCTCAGTCCATGAAGGGCTTCGCCCATAGTAGATTCTCTGCACTGACCTCAGTCCATGAAGGGCTTCGCCCATGGTAGATTCTTTACACTGGCCTCAGTCCATGAAGGGCTTCGTCCATTGTAGATTCTTTACACTGGCCTCAGTCCATGAAGGGCTTCGCCCATGGTAGATTCTTTACACTGGCCTCAGTACATGAAGGGCTTCGCCCATGGTAGATTCTTTACACTGGCCTCAGTCCATGAAGGGCTTCGCCCATGGTAGATTCTTTACACTGGCCTCAGTCCATGAAGGGCTTCGCCCATGGTAGATTCTCTACACTGGCCTCAGTCCATGAAGGGCTTCGCCCATGGTAGATTCTTTACACTGGCCTCAGTCCATGAAGGGCTTCGCCCATAGTAGATTCTCCGCACTGGCCTCAGTCCATGAAGGGCTTCGCCCATGGTAGATTCTTTACACTGGCCTCAGTCCATGAAGGGCTTCGCCCATAGTAGATTCTCTGCACTGACCTCAGTCCATGAAGGGCTTCGCCCATGGTAGATTCTTTACACTGGCCTCAGTCCATGAAGGGCTTCGTCCATTGTAGATTCTTTACACTGGCCTCAGTCCATGAAGGGCTTCGCCCATGGTAGATTCTTTACACTGGCCTCAGTACATGAAGGGCTTCGCCCATGGTAGATTCTTTACACTGGCCTCAGTCCATGAAGGGCTTCGCCCATGGTAGATTCTCTACACTGGCCTCAGTCCATGAAGGGCTTCGCCCATGGTAGATTCTTTACACTGGCCTCAGTCCATGAAGGGCTTCGTCCATTGTAGATTCTTTACACTGGCCTCAGTCCATGAAGGGCTTCGCCCATGGTAGATTCTTTACACTGGCCTCAGTACATGAAGGGCTTCGCCCATGAAAGATTCTTTACACTGGCCTCAGTCCATGAAGGGCTTCGCCCATAGTAGATTCTCTGCACTGGCCTCAGTCCATGAAGGGCTTCGCCCATGGTAGATTCTTTACACTGGCCTCAGTCCATGAAGGGCTTCGCCCATAGTAGATTCTCTGCACTGGCCTCAGTCCATGAAGGGCTTCGCCCATGGTAGATTCTTTACACTGGCCTCAGTCCATGAAGGGCTTCGCCCATGAAAGATTCTTTACACTGGCCTCAGTCCATGAAGGGCTTCGCCCATAGTAGATTCTCTGCTCTGGCCTCAGTCCATGAAGGGCTTCGCCCATGGTAGATTCTCTACACTGGCCTCATTCCAGGAAGGGCTTCGCCCATAGTAGAATCTCTGCACTGGCCTCAGTCCATGAAGTTCTTCGCCCATGGTAGATTCTTTGCACTGGCCTCAGTCCATGAAGGCTTCGCCCATGGTAGATTCTTTACACTGGCCTCAGTCCATGAAGGGCTTCGCCCATAGTAGATTCTCTGCACTGGCCTCAGTCCATGAAGGGCTTCGCCCATGGTAGATTCTTTACACTGGCCTCAGTCCATGAAGGGCTTCGCCCATAGTAGAATCTCTGCACTGGCCTCAGTACATGAAGGGCTTCGCCCATGGTAGTTTCTTTGCATTGGCCTCAGTCCATGAAGGGCTTCGCCCATAGTAGAATCTCTGCACTGGCCTCAGTCCATGAAGTTCTTCGCCCATGGTAGATTCTTTACACTGGCCTCAGTCCATGAAGGGCTTCGCCCATGGTAGATTCTTTACACTGGCCTCAGTCCATGAAGGGCTTCGCCCATAGTAGATTCTCTGCACAGGCCTCAGTCCATGAAGGGCTTCGCCCATAGTAGAATCTCTGCACTGGCCTCAGTCCATGAAGTTCTTCGCCCATGGTAGATTCTTTACACTGGCCTCAGTCCATTAAGGGCTTCGCCCATAGTAGATTCTCTGCACTGGCCTCAGTCCATGAAGTTCTTCGCCCATGGTAGATTCTTTACACTGGCCTCAGTCCATGAAGGGCTTCGCCCATGGTAGATTCTTTACACTGGCCTCAGTCCATGAAGGGCTTCGCCCATGGTAGATTCTTTACACTGGCCTCAGTCCATGAAGGGCTTCGCCCATAGTAGATTCTCTGCACTGGCCTCAGTCCATGAAGGGCTTCGCCCATAGTAGATTCTCTGCACAGGCCTCAGTCCATGAAGGGCTTCGCCCATGGTAGATTCTTTACACTGGCCTCAGTCCATGAAGGGCTTCGCCCATGGTAGATTCTTTACACTGGCCTCTGTACATGAAGGGCTTCGCCCATGGTAGATTCTTTACACTGGCCTCAGTCCATGAAGGGCTTCGCCCATGGTAGATTCTTTACACTGGCCTCAGTCCATGAAGGGCTTCGCCCATGGTAGATTCTTTACACTGGCCTCAGTCCATGAAGGGCTTCGCCCATAGTAGATTCTCTGCACTGGGCTCAGTCCATGAAGGGCTTCGCCCATGGTAGATTCTTTACACTGGCCTCAGTCCATGAAGGGCTTCGCCCATAGTAGATTCTCTGCACTGGCCTCAGTCCATGAAGGGCTTCGCCCATAGTAGATTCTCTGCACAGGCCTCAGTCCATGAAGGGCTTCGCCCATGGTAGATTCTTTACACTGGCCTCAGTCCATGAAGGGCTTCGCCCATGGTAGATTCTTTACACTGGCCTCAGTCCATGAAGGGCTTCGCCCATGGTAGATTCTTTACACTGGCCTCAGTCCATAAAGGGCTTCGCCCATAGTAGATTCTCTGCACTGGCCTCAGTCCATGAAGGGCTTCGCCCATAGTAGATTCTCTGCACAGGCCTCAGTCCATGAAGGGCTTCGCCCATGGTAGATTCTTTACACTGGCCTCAGTCCATGAAGGGCTTCGCCCATGGTAGATTCTTTACACTGGCCTCAGTCCATGAAGGGCTTCGCCCATAGTAGATTCTCTGCACTGGGCTCAGTCCATGAAGGGCTTCGCCCATGGTAGATTCTTTACACTGGCCTCAGTCCATGAAGGGCTTCGCCCATAGTAGAATCTCTGCACTGGCCTCAGTCCATGAAGTTCTTAGCCCATGGTAGATTCTTTACACTGGCCTCAGTCCATGAAGTTCTTCGCCCATGGTAGATTCTTTACACTGGCCTCAGTCCATGAAGGGCTTCGCCCATGGTAGATTCTTTACACTGGCCTCAGTCCATGAAGGGCTTCGCCCATAGTAGATTCTCTGCACTGGCCTCAGTCCATGAAGGGCTTCGCCCATGGTAGATTCTTTACACTGGCCTCAGTCCATGAAGGGCTTCGCCCATAGTAGATTCTCTGCACTGGCCTCAGTCCATGAAGGGCTTCGCCCATGGTAGATTCTTTACACTGGCCTCAGTCCATGAAGGGCTTCGCCCATAGTAGAATCTCAGCACTGGCCTCAGTCCATGAAGTTCTTCGCCCATGGTAGATTCTTTACACTGGCCTCAGTCCATGAAGGGCTTCGCCCATAGTAGATTCTCTGCACTGGCCTCAGTCCATGAAGGGCTTCGCCCATGGTAGATTCTTTACACTGGCCTCAGTCCATGAAGGGCTTCGCCCATAGTAGAATCTCTGCACTGGCCTCAGTCCATGAAGTTCTTCGCCCATGGTAGATTCTTTGCACTGGCCTCAGTCCATGAAGGGCTTCGCCCATTGTAGATTCTCTGCACTGGCCTCAGTCCATGAAGGGCTTCGCCCATGGTAGATTCTTTACACTGGCCTCAGTCCATGAAGGGCTTCGCCCATAGTAGATTCTCTGCACTGGCCTCAGTCCATGAAGGGCTTCGCCCATGGTAGATTCTTTACACTGGCCTCAGTCCATGAAGGGCTTCGCCCATAGTAGATTCTCTGCACTGGCCTCAGTCCATGAAGGGCTTCGCCCATGGTAGATTCTTTACACTGGCCTCAGTTCATGAAGGGCTTCGCCCATGGTAGATTCTTTACACTGGCCTCAGTCCATGAAGGGCTTCGCCCATAGTAGATTCTCTGCACTGGCCTCAGTCCATGAAGGGCTTCGCCCATGGTAGATTCTTTACACTGGCCTCAGTCCATGAAGGGCTTCGCCCATAGTAGATTCTCTGCACTGGCCTCAGTCCATGAAGGGCTTCGCCCATGGTAGATTCTTTACACTGGCCTCAGTCCATGAAGGGCTTCGCCCATAGTAGATTCTCTGCACTGGCCTCAGTCCATGAAGGGCTTCGCCCATGGTAGATTCTTTACACTGGCCTCAGTCCATGAAGGGCTTCGCCCATGGTAGATTCTTTACACTGGCCTCAGTCCATGAAGGGCTTCGCCCATAGTAGAATCTCTGCACTGGCCTCAGTCCATGAAGGGCTTCGCCCATGGTAGATTCTTTACACTGGCCTCAGTCCATGAAAGGCTTCGCCCATAGTAGAATCTCTGCACTGGCCTCAGTCCATGAAGTTCTTCGCCCATGGTAGATTCTTTACACTGGCCTCAGTCCATGAAGGGCTTCGCCCATAGTAGATTCTCTGCACTGGCCTCAGTCCATGAAGTTCTTCGCCCATGGTAGATTCTTTACACTGGCCTCAGTCCATGAAGGGCTTCGCCCATAGTAGATTCTCTGCACTGGCCTCAGTCCATGAAGGGCTTCGCCCATGGTAGATTCTTTACACTGGCCTCAGTCCATGAAGGGCTTCGCCCATAGTAGAATCTCAGCACTGGCCTCAGTCCATGAAGTTCTTCGCCCATGGTAGATTCTTTACACTGGCCTCAGTCCATGAAGGGCTTCGCCCATAGTAGATTCTCTGCACTGGCCTCAGTCCATGAAGGGCTTCGCCCATGGTAGATTCTTTACACTGGCCTCAGTCCATGAAGGGCTTCGCCCATGGTAGATTCTTTACACTGGCCTCAGTCCATGAAGGGCTTCGCCCATAGTAGAATCTCAGCACTGGCCTCAGTCCATGAAGTTCTTCGCCCATAGTAGAATCTCAGCACTGGCCTCAGTCCATGAAGTTCTTCGCCCATGGTAGATTCTTTACACTGGCCTCAGTCCATGAAGGGCTTCGCCCATAGTAGAATCTCTGCACTGGCCTCAGTCCATGAAGGGCTTCGCCCATGGTAGATTCTTTACACTGGCCTCAGTCCATGAAGGGCTTCGCCCATAGTAGATTCTCTGCACTGGCCTCAGTCCATGAAGGGCTTCGCCCATGGTAGATTCTTTACACTGGCCTCAGTCCATGAAGGGCTTCGCCCATAGTAGAATCTCTGCACTGGCCTCAGTCCATGAAGTTCTTCGCCCATGGTAGATTCTTTGCACTGGCCTCAGTCCATGAAGGGCTTCGCCCATGGTAGATTCTTTACACTGGCCTCAGTCCATGAAGGGCTTCGCCCATAGTAGATTCTCTGCACTGGCCTCAGTCCATGAAGGGCTTCGCCCATGGTAGATTCTTTACACTGGCCTCAGTCCATGAAGGGCTTCGCCCATAGTAGAATCTCTGCACTGGCCTCAGTCCATGAAGTTCTTCGCCCATGGTAGATTCTTTACACTGGAATCAGTCCATGAAGGGCTTCGCCCATGGTAGATTCTTTACACTGGCCTCAGTCCATGAAGGGCTTCGCCCATGGTAGATTCTTTACACTGGCCTCAGTCCATGAAGGGCTTCGCCCATAGTAGATTCTCTGCACTGGCCTCAGTCCATGAAGGGCTTCGCCCATGGTAGATTCTTTACACTGGCCTCAGTCCATGAAGGGCTTCGCCCATAGTAGAATCTCTGCACTGGCATCAGTCCATGAAGGGCTTCGCCCATGGTAGATTCTTTACACTGGCCTCAGTCCATGAAGGGCTTCGCCCATGGTAGATTCTTTACACTGGCCTCAGTCCATGAAGGGCTTCGCCCATAGTAGATTCTCTGCACTGGCCTCAGTCCATGAAGGGCTTCGCCCATGGTAGATTCTTTACACTGGCCTCAGTCCATGAAGGGCTTCGCCCATAGTAGAATCTCTGCACTGGCCTCAGTCCATGAAGTTCTTCGCCCATGGTAGATTCTTTGCACAGGCCTCAGTCCATGAAGGGCTTCGCCCATGGTAGATTCTTTACACTGGCCTCAGTCCATGAAGGGCTTCGCCCATAGTAGATTCTCTGCACTGGCCTCAGTCCATGAAGGGCTTCGCCCATGGTAGATTCTTTACACTGGCCTCAGTCCATGAAGGGCTTCGCCCATAGTAGATTCTCTGCACTGGCCTCAGTCCATGAAGTTCTTCGCCCATGGTAGATTCTTTACACTGGAATCAGTCCATGAAGGGCTTCGCCCATGGTAGATTCTTTACACTGGCCTCAGTCCATGAAGGGCTTCGCCCATGGTAGATTCTTTACACTGGCCTCAGTCCATGAAGGACTTCGCCCATATTAGAATCTCTGCACTGGCCTCAGTCCATGAAGTTCTTCGCCCATGGTAGATTCTTTACACTGGCCTCAGTCCATGAAGGGCTTCGCCCATATTAGATTCTCTGCACTGGCCTCAGTCCATGAAGGGCTTCGCCCATGGTAGATTCTTTACACTGGCCTCAGTCCATGAAGGGCTTCGCCCATAGTAGATTCTCTGCACTGGCCTCAGTCCATGAAGGGCTTCGCCCATGGTAGATTCTTTACACTGGCCTCAGTCCATGAAGGGCTTCGCCCATAGTAGATTCTCTGCACTGGCCTCAGTCCATGAAGTTCTTCGCCCATGGTAGATTCTTTACACTGGAATCAGTCCATGAAGGGCTTCGCCCATGGTAGATTCTTTACACTGGCCTCAGTCCATGAAGGGCTTCGCCCATGGTAGATTCTTTACACTGGCCTCAGTCCATGAAGGGCTTCGCCCATATTAGAATCTCTGCACTGGCCTCAGTCCATGAAGTTCTTCGCCCATGGTAGATTCTTTACACTGGCCTCAGTCCATGAAGGGCTTCGCCCATATTAGATTCTCTGCACTGGCCTCAGTCCATGAAGGGCTTCGCCCATGGTAGATTCTTTACACTGGCCTCAGTCCATGAAGGGCTTCGCCCATAGTAGAATCTCTGCACTGGCCTCAGTCCATGAAGGGCTTCGCCCATGGTAGATTCTTTACACTGGCCTCAGTCCATGAAGGGCTTCGCCCATAGTAGAATCTCTGCACTGGCCTCAGTCCATGAAGGGCTTCGCCCATGGTAGATTCTTTACACTGGCCTCAGTCCATGAAGTTCTTCGCCCATGGTAGATTCTTTACACTGGCCTCAGTCCATGAAGGGCTTCACCCATAGTAGAATCTCTGCACTGGCCTCAGTCCATGAAGGGCTTCGCCCATGGTAGATTCTTTACACTGGCCTCAGTCCATGAAGTTCTTCGCCCATGGTAGATTCTTTACACTGGCCTCAGTCCATGAAGGGCTTCGCCCATAGTAGAATCTCTGCACTGGCCTCAGTCCATGAAGGGCTTCGCCCATGGTAGTTTCTTTACACTGGCCTCAGTCCATGAAGGGCTTCGCCCATGGTAGATTCTTTACACTGGCCTCAGTCCATGAAGGGCTTCGCCCATCGTAGATTCTTTACACTGGCCTCAGTCCATGAAGGGCTTCGCCCATGGTAGATTCTTTACACTGGCCTCAGTCCATGAAGGGCTTCGCCCATGGTAGATTCTTTACACTGGCCTCAGTCCATGAAGTTCTTCGCCCATGGTAGATTCTTTACACTGGAATCAGTCCATGAAGGGCTTCGCCCATGGTAGATTCTTTACACTGGCCTCAGTCCATGAAGGGCTTCGCCCATGGTAGATTCTTTACACTGGCCTCAGTCCATGAAGGGCTTCGCCCATAGTAGATTCTCTGCACTGGCCTCAGTCCATGAAGGGCTTCGCCCATGGTAGATTCTTTACACTGGCCTCAGTCCATGAAGGGCTTCGCCCATAGTAGAATCTCTGCACTGGCCTCAGTCCATGAAGTTCTTCGCCCATGGTAGATTCTTTACACTGGCCTCAGTCCATGAAGTTCTTCGCCCATGGTAGATTCTTTACACTGGCCTCAGTCCATGAAGGGCTTCGCCCATAGTAGAATCTCTGCACTGGCCTCAGTCCATGAAGGGCTTCGCCCATGGTAGTTTCTTTACACTGGCCTCAGTCCATGAAGGGCTTCGCCCATGGTAGATTCTTTACACTGGCCTCAGTCCATGAAGGGCTTCGCCCATCGTAGATTCTTTACACTGGCCTCAGTCCATGAAGGGCTTCGCCCATGGTAGATTCTTTACACTGGCCTCAGTCCATGAAGGGCTTCGCCCATGGTAGATTCTTTACACTGGCCTCAGTCCATGAAGTTCTTCGCCCATGGTAGATTCTTTACACTGGAATCAGTCCATGAAGGGCTTCGCCCATGGTAGATTCTTTACACTGGCCTCAGTCCATGAAGGGCTTCGCCCATGGTAGATTCTTTACACTGGCCTCAGTCCATGAAGGGCTTCGCCCATAGTAGATTCTCTGCACTGGCCTCAGTCCATGAAGTTCTTCGCCCATGGTAGATTCTTTACACTGGAATCAGTCCATGAAGGGCTTCGCCCATGGTAGATTCTTTACACTGGCCTCAGTCCATGAAGGGCTTCGCCCATGGTAGATTCTTTACACTGGCCTCAGTCCATGAAGGGCTTCGCCCATAGTAGAATCTCTGCACTGGCCTCAGTCCATGAAGTTCTTCGCCCATGGTAGATTCTTTACACTGGAATCAGTCCATGAAGGGCTTCGCCCATGGTAGATTCTTTACACTGGCCTCAGTCCATGAAGGGCTTCGCCCATGGTAGATTCTTTACACTGGCCTCAGTCCATGAAGGGCTTCGCCCATAGTAGATTCTCTGCACTGGCCTCAGTCCATGAAGTTCTTCGCCCATGGTAGATTCTTTACACTGGAATCAGTCCATGAAGGGCTTCGCCCATGGTAGATTCTTTACACTGGCCTCAGTCCATGAAGGGCTTCGCCCATAGTAGATTCTCTGCACTGGCCTCAGTCCATGAAGGGCTTCGCCCATGGTAGATTCTTTACACTGGCCTCAGTCCATGAAGGGCTTCGCCCATAGTAGAATCTCTGCACTGGCCTCAGTCCATGAAGGGCTTCGCCCATGGTAGATTCTTTACACTGGCCTCAGTCCATGAAGGGCTTCGCCCATAGTAGATTCTCTGCACTGGCCTCAGTCCATGAAGGGCTTCGCCCATGGTAGATTCTTTACACTGGCCTCAGTCCATGAAGGGCTTCGCCCATAGTAGAATCTCTGCACTGGCCTCAGTCCATGAAGGGCTTCGCCCATGGTAGATTCTTTACACTGGCCTCAGTCCATGAAGGGCTTCGCCCATAGTAGAATCTCTGCACTGGCCTCAGTCCATGAAGTTCTTCGCCCATGGTAGATTCTTTACACTGGCCTCAGTCCATGAAGGGCTTCGCCCATAGTAGATTCTCTGCACTGGCCTCAGTCCATGAAGGGCTTCGCCCATGGTAGATTCTTTACACTGGAATCAGTCCATGAAGGGCTTCGCCCATGGTAGATTCTTTACACTGGCCTCAGTCCATGATGGGCTTCGCCGATGGTAGATTCTTTACACTGGCCTCAGTCCATGAAGGGCTTCGTCCATAGTAGATTCTCTGCACTGGCCTCAGTCCATGAAGGGCTTCGCCCATGGTAGATTCTTTACACTGGCCTCAGTCCATGAAGGGCTTCGCCCATAGTAGAATCTCTGCACTGGCCTCAGTCCATGAAGGGCTTCGCC
>CAJSMF010000015.1:0-64149 GCA_907269125.1 Eristalis pertinax | reverse complement strand
GGGCGAAGCCCTTCATGGACTGAGGCCAGTGTAAAGAATCTACCATGGGCGAAACCCTACATGGACTGAGGCCACTGCAGAGAATCTACTATGGGCGAAGGCCTTCATGGACTGAGGCCAGTGCAGAGAATCTACTATGGGCGAAGCCCTTCATGGACTGAGGCCAGTGCAGAGAATCTACTATGGGCGAAGCCCTTCATGGACTGAGGCCAGTGTAAAGAATCTACCATGGGCGAAACCCTACATGGACTGAGGCCACTGCAGAGAATCTACTATGGGCGAAGCCCTTCATTGACTGAGGCCAGTGTAAAGAATCTACCATGGGCGAAGCCCTTCATGGACTGAGGCCAGTGCAGAGAATCTACTATGGGCGAAGCCCTTCGTGGACTGAGGCCAGTGTAAAGAATCTACCATGGGCGAAGCCCTTCATGGACTGAGGCCAGTGTAAAGAATCTACCATGGGCGAAGCCCTTCATGGACTGAGGCCAGTGTAAAGAATCTACCATGGGCGAAACCCTTCATGGACTGAGGCCACTGCAGAGAATCTACTATGGGCGAAGCCCTTCATGGACTGAGGCCAGTGCAGAGAATCTACTATGGGCGAAGCCCTTCATGGACTGAGGCCAGTGCAGAGAATCTACTATGGGCGAAGCCCTTCATGGACTGAGGCCAGTGCAGAGAATCTACTATGGGCGAAGCCCTTCATGGACTGAGGCCAGTGCAGAGAATCTACTATGGGCGAAGCCCTTCATGGACTAAGGCCAGTGTAAAGAATCTACCATGGGCGAAGCCCTTCATGGACTGAGGCCAGTGCAGAGGATCTACTATGGGCGAAGCCCTTCATGGACTGAGGCCAGTGCAGAGAATCTACTATGGGCGAAGGCCTTCATGGACTGAGGCCAGTGCAGAAAATCTACTATGGGCGAAGCCCTTCATGGACTGAGGCCAATGTAAAGAATCTACCATGGGCGAAGCCCTTCATGGACTGGGGCCAGTGCAGAGGATCTACTATGGGCGAAGCCCTTCATTGACTGAGGCCAGTGTAAAGAATCTACCATGGGCGAAGCCCTTCATGGACTGAGGCCAGTGCAGAGAATCTACTATGGGCGAAGCCCTTCGTGGACTGAGGCCAGTGTAAAGAATCTACCATGGGCGAAGCCCTTCATGGACTGAGGCCAGTGTAAAGAATCTACCATGGGCGAAGCCCTTCATGGACTGAGGCCAGTGTAAAGAATCTACCATGGGCGAAGCCCTTCATGGACTGAGGCCAGTGCAGAGAATCTACTATGGGCGAAGCCCTTCATGGACTGAGGCCAGTGTAAAGAATCTACCATGGGCGAAGCCCTTCATGGACTGAGGCCAGTGCAGAGAATCTACTATGGGCGAAGCCCTTCATGGACTGAGGCCAGTGCAGAGAATCTACTATGGGCGAAGCCCTTCATGGACTGAGGCCAGTGCAGAGAATCTACTATGGGCGAAGCCCTTCATGGACTGAGGCCAGTGCAGAGAATCTACTATGGGCGAAGCCCTTCATGGACTGAGGCCAGTGTAAAGAATCTACCATGGGCGAAGCCCTTCATGGACTGAGGCCAGTGCAGAGGATCTACTATGGGCGAAGCCCTTCATGGACTGAGGCCAGTGCAGAGAATCTACCATGGGCGAAGCCCTTCATGGACTGAGGCCAGTGCAGAGAATCTACTATGGGCGAAGGCCTTCATGGACTGAGGCCAGTGCAGAGAATCTACTATGGGCGAAGCCCTTCATGGACTGAGGCCAGTGCAGAGAATCTACTATGGGCGAAGCCCTTCGTGGACTGAGGCCAGTGTAAAGAATCTACCATGGGCGAAGCCCTTCATGGACTGAGGCCAGTGTAAAGAATCTACCATGGGCGAAGCCCTTCATGGACTGAGGCCAGTGTAAAGAATCTACCATGGGCGAAACCCTTCATGGACTGAGGCCACTGCAGAGAATCTACTATGGGCGAAGCCCTTCATGGACTGAGGCCAGTGCAGAGAATCTACTATGGGCGAAGGCCTTCATGGACTGAGGCCAGTGCAGAGAATCTACTATGGGCGAAGCCCTTCATGGACTGAGGCCAGTGCAGAGAATCTACTATGGGCGAAGCCCTTCATGGACTGAGGCCAGTGCAGAGAATCTACTATGGGCGAAGCCCTTCATGGACTGAGGCCAGTGCAGAGAATCTACCATGGGCGAAGCCCTTCATGGACTGAGGCCAGTGTAAAGAATCTACCATGGGCGAAACCCTTCATGGACTGAGGCCACTGCAGAGAATCTACTATGGGCGAAGCCCTTCATTGACTGAGGCCAGTGTAAAGAATCTACCATGGGCGAAGCCCTTCATGGACTGAGGCCAGTGCAGAGAATCTACTATGGGCGAAGCCCTTCGTGGACTGAGGCCAGTGTAAAGAATCTACCATGGGCGAAGCCCTTCATGGACTGAGGCCAGTGTAAAGAATCTACCATGGGCGAAACCCTTCATGGACTGAGGCCACTGCAGAGAATCTACTATGGGCGAAGCCCTTCATGGACTGAGGCCAGTGTAAAGAATCTACTATGGGCGAAGCCCTTCATGGACTGAGGCCAGTGTAAAGAATCTACCATGGGCGAAGCCCTTCATGGACTGAGGCCAGTGTAAAGAATCTACCATGGGCGAAGCCCTTCATGGACTGAGGCCAGTGCAGAGAATCTACTATGGGCGAAGCCCTTCATGGACTGAGGCCAGTGCAGAGAATCTACTATGGGCGAAGCCCTTCATGGACTGAGGCCAGTGTAAAGAATCTACTATGGGCGAAGCCCTTCATGGACTGAGGCCAGTGTAAAGAATCTACCATGGGCGAAGCCCTTCATGGACTGAGGCCAGTGTAAAGAATCTACCATGGGCGAAGCCCTTCATGGACTGAGGCCAGTGCAGAGAATCTACTATGGGCGAAGCCCTTCATGGACTGAGGCCAGTGTAAAGAATCTACTATGGGCGAAGCCCTTCATGGACTGAGGCCAGTGTAAAGAATCTACCATGGGCGAAGCCCTTCATGGACTGAGGCCAGTGTAAAGAATCTACCATGGGCGAAGGCCTTCATGGACTGAGGCCAGTGCAGAGAATCTACTATGGGCGAAGCCCTTCATGGACTGAGGCCAGTGTAAAGAATCTACCATGGGCGAAGCCCTTCATGGACTGAGGCCAGTGTAAAGAATCTACCATGGGCGAAGCCCTTCATGGACTGAGGCCAGTGCAGAGAATCTACTATGGGCGAAGCCCTTCATGGACTGAGGCCAGTGTAAAGAATCTACTATGGGCGAAGCCCTTCATGGACTGAGGCCAGTGTAAAGAATCTACCATGGGCGAAGCCCTTCATGGACTGAGGCCAGTGCAGAGAATCTACTATGGGCGAAGCCCTTCATGGACTGAGGCCAGTGTAAAGAATCTACCATGGGCGAAGCCCTTCATGGACTGAGGCCAGTGCAGAGAATCTACTATGGGCGAAGCCCTGCATGGACTGAGGCCAGTGTAAAGAATCTACCATGGGCGAAGCCCTTCATGGACTGAGGCCAGTGTAAAGAATCTACCATGGGCGAAGGCCTTCATGGACTGAGGCCAGTGCAGAGAATCTACTATGGGCGAAGCCCTTCATGGACTGAGGCCAGTGTAAAGAATCTACCATGGGCGAAGCCCTTCATGGACTGAGGCCAGTGTAAAGAATCTACCATGGGCGAAGCCCTTCATGGACTGAGGCCAGTGCAGAGAATCTACTATGGGCGAAGCCCTTCATGGACTGAGGCCAGTGTAAAGAATCTACCATGGGCGAAGCCCTTCATGGACTGAGGCCAGTGCAGAGAATCTACTATGGGCGAAGCCCTTCATGGACTGAGGCCAGTGTAAAGAATCTACCATGGGCGAAGCCCTTCATGGACTGAGGCCAGTGTAAAGAATCTACCATGGGCGAAGCCCTTCATGGACTGAGGCCACTGCAGAGAATCTACTATGGGCGAAGCCCTACATGGACTGAGGCCAGTGCAAAGAATCAACCATGGGCGAAGCCCTTCATGGACTGAGGCCAGTGTAAAGAATCTACCATGGGCGAAGCCCTTCATGGACTGAGGCCAGTGCAGAGAATCTACTATGGGCGAAGCCCTTCATGGACTGAGGCCAGTGTAAAGAATCTACCATGGGCGAAGCCCTTCATGGACTGAGGCCAGTGTAAAGAATCTACCATGGGCGAAACCCTTCATGGACTGAGGCCACTGCAGAGAATCTACTATGGGCGAAGCCCTTCATGGACTGAGGCCAGTGCAGAGAATCTACTATGGGCGAAGCCCTTCATGGACTGAGGCCAGTGCAGAGAATCTACTATGGGCGAAGGCCTTCATGGACTGAGGCCAGTGCAGAGAATCTACTATGGGCGAAGCCCTTCATGGACTGAGGCCAGTGTAAAGAATCTACCATGGGCGAAGCCCTTCATGGACTGAGGCCAGTGTAAAGAATCTACCATGGGCGAAGCCCTTCATGGACTGAGGCCAGTGCAGAGAATCTACTATGGGCGAAGCCCTTCATGGACTGAGGCCAGTGCAGAGAATCTACAATGGGCGAAGCCCTTCATGGACTGAGGCCAGTGCAGAGAATCTACTATGGGCGAAGCCCTTCATGGACTGAGGCCAGTGTAAAGAATCTACCATGGGCGAAGCCCTTCATGGACTGAGGCCAGTGCAGAGAATCTACTATGGGCGAAGCCCTTCATGGAATGAGGCCAGTGTAAAGAATCTACCATGGGCGAAGCCCTTCATGGACTGAGGCCAGTGTAAAGAATCTACCATGGGCGAAGCCCTTCATGGACTGAGGCCAGTGCAGAGAATCTACTATGGGCGAAGCCCTTCATGGACTGAGGCCAGTGTAAAGAATCTACCATGGGCGAAGCCCTTCATGGACTGAGGCCAGTGTAAAGAATCTACCATGGGCGAAGCCCTTCATGGACTGAGGCCAGTGCAGAGAATCTACTATGGGCGAAGCCCTTCATGGACTGAGGCCAGTGTAAAGAATCTACCATGGGCGAAGCCCTTCATGGACTGAGGCCAGTGCAGAGAATCTACTATGGGCGAAGCCCTTCATGGACTGAGGCCAGTGTAAAGAATCTACCATGGGCGAAGCCCTTCATGGACTGAGGCCAGTGTAAAGAATCTACCATGGGCGAAGCCCTTCATGGACTGAGGCCAGTGCAGAGAATCTACTATGGGCGAAGCCCTTCATGGACTGAGGCCAGTGTAAAGAATCTACTATGGGCGAAGCCCTTCATGGACTGAGGCCAGTGCAGAGAATCTACTATGGGCGAAGGCCTTCATGGACTGAGGCCAGTGCAGAGAATCTACTATGGGCGAAGCCCTTCATGGACTGAGGCCAGTGTAAAGAATCTACCATGGGCGAAGCCCTTCATGGACTGAGGCCAGTGCAGAGAATCTACTATGGGCGAAGCCCTTCATGGAATGAGGCCAGTGTAAAGAATCTACCATGGGCGAAGCCCTTCATGGACTGAGGCCAGTGTAAAGAATCTACCATGGGCGAAGCCCTTCATGGACTGAGGCCAGTGTAAAGAATCTACCATGGGCGAAGCCCTTCATGGACTGAGGCCAGTGCAGAGAATCTACTATGGGCGAAGCCCTTCATGGACTGAGGCCAGTGCAGAGAATCTACAATGGACGAAGCCCTTCATGGACTGAGGCCAGTGCAGAGAATCTACTATGGGCGAAGCCCTTCATGGACTGAGGCCAGTGCAGAGAATCTACTATGGGCGAAGCCCTTCATGGAATGAGGCCAGTGTAAAGAATCTACCATGGGCGAAGCCCTTCATGGACTGAGGCCAGTGTAAAGAATCTACCATGGGCGAAGCCCTTCATGGACTGAGGCCAGTGCAGAGAATCTACTATGGGCGAAGCCCTTCATGGACTGAGGCCAGTGCAGAGAATCTACAATGGGCGAAGCCCTTCATGGACTGAGGCCAGTGCAGAGAATCTACTATGGGCGAAGCCCTTCATGGACTGAGGCCAGTGTAAAGAATCTACCATGGGCGAAGCCCTTCATGGACTGAGGCCAGTGCAGAGAATCTACTATGGGCGAAGCCCTTCATGGAATGAGGCCAGTGTAAAGAATCTACCATGGGCGAAGCCCTTCATGGACTGAGGCCAGTGTAAAGAATCTACCATGGGCGAAGCCCTTCATGGACTGAGGCCAGTGCAGAGAATCTACTATGGGCGAAGCCCTTCATGGACTGAGGCCAGTGTAAAGAATCTACCATGGGCGAAGCCCTTCATGGACTGAGGCCAGTGTAAAGAATCTACCATGGGCGAAGCCCTTCATGGACTGAGGCCAGTGCAGAGAATCTACTATGGGCGAAGCCCTTCATGGACTGAGGCCAGTGTAAAGAATCTACCATGGGCGAAGCCCTTCATGGACTGAGGCCAGTGCAGAGAATCTACTATGGGCGAAGCCCTTCATGGACTGAGGCCAGTGTAAAGAATCTACCATGGGCGAAGCCCTTCATGGACTGAGGCCAGTGTAAAGAATCTACCATGGGCGAAGCCCTTCATGGACTGAGGCCAGTGCAGAGAATCTACTATGGGCGAAGCCCTTCATGGACTGAGGCCAGTGTAAAGAATCTACCATGGGCGAAGCCCTTCATGGACTGAGGCCAGTGCAGAGAATCTACTATGGGCAAAGCCCTTCATGGACTGAGGCCAGTGTAAAGAATCTACCATGGGCGAAGCCCTTCATGGACTGAGGCCAGTGTAAAGAATCTACCATGGGCGAAGCCCTTCATGGACTGACGCCAGTGCAGAGAATCTACTATGGGCGAAGCCCTTCATGGACTGAGGCCAGTGTAAAGAATCTACCATGGGCGAAGCCCTTCATGGACTGAGGCCAGTGTAAAGAATCTACCATGGGCGAAGCCCTTCATGGACTGAGGCCAGTGCAGAGAATCTACTATGGGCGAAGCCCTTCATGGACTGAGGCCAGTGTAAAGAATCTACCATGGGCGAAGCCCTTCATGGACTGAGGCCAGTGCAGAGAATCTACTATGGGCGAAGCCCTTCATGGACTGAGGCCAGTGTAAAGAATCTACCATGGGCGAAGCCCTTCATGGACTGAGGCCACTGCAGAGAATCTACTATGGGCGAAGCCCTTCATGGACTGAGGCCAGTGCAGAGAATCTACTATGGGCAAAGCCCTTCATGGACTGAGGCCAGTGTAAAGAATCTACCATGGGCGAAGCCCTTCATGGACTGAGGCCAGTGTAAAGAATCTACCATGGGCGAAGCCCTTCATGGACTGAGGCCAGTGTAAAGAATCTACCATGGGCGAAGCCCTTCATGGACTGAGGCCAGTGTAAAGAATCTACCATGGGCGAAGCCCTTCATGGACTGAGGCCAGTGCAGAGAATCTACTATGGGCGAAGCCCTTCATGGACTGAGGCCAGTGTAAAGAATCTACCATGGGCGAAGCCCTTCATGGACTGAGGCCAGTGTAAAGAATCTACCATGGGCGAAGCCCTTCATGGACTGAGGCCAGTGCAGAGAATCTACTATGGGCGAAGCCCTTCATGGACTGAGGCCAGTGTAAAGAATCTACCATGGGCGAAGCCCTTCATGGACTGAGGCCACTGCAGAGAATCTACTATGGGCGAAGCCCTTCATGGACTGAGGCCAGTGTAAAGAATCTACCATGGGCGAAGCCCTTCATGGACTGAGGCCACTGCAGAGAATCTACTATGGGCGAAGCCCTTCATGGACTGAGGCCAGTGCAGAGAATGTACTATGGGCGAAGCCCTTCATGGACTGAGGCCAGTGTAAAGAATCTACCATGGGCGAAGCCCTTCATGGACTGAGGCCAGTGTAAAGAATCTACCATGGGCGAAGCCCTTCATGGACTGAGGCCACTGCAAAGAATCTACTATGGGCGAAGCCCTTCATGGACTGAGGCCAGTGTAAAGAATCTACCATGGGCGAAGCCCTTCATGGACTGAGGCCAGTGTAAAGAATCTACCATGGGCGAAGCCCTTCATGGACTGAGGCCAGTGCAGAGAATCTACTATGGGCGAAGCCCTTCATGGACTGAGGCCAGTGTAAAGAATCTACCATGGGCGAAGCCCTTCATGGACTGAGGCCAGTGCAGAGAATCTACTATGGGCGAAGCCCTTCATGGACTGAGGCCAGTGTAAAGAATCTACCATGGGCGAAGCCCTTCATGGACTGAGGCCAGTGTAAAGAATCTACCATGGGCGAAGCCCTTCATGGACTGAGGCCAGTGCAGAGAATCTACTATGGGCGAAGCCCTTCATGGACTGAGGCCAGTGTAAAGAATCTACCATGGGCGAAGCCCTTCATGGACTGAGGCCAGTGTAAAGAATCTACCATGGGCGAAGCCCTTCATGGACTGAGGCCAGTGCAGAGAATCTACTATGGGCGAAGCCCTTCATGGACTGAGGCCAGTGTAAAGAATCTACCATGGGCGAAGCCCTTCATGGACTGAGGCCAGTGTAAAGAATCTACCATGGGCGAAGCCCTTCATGGACTGAGGCCAGTGTAAAGAATCTACCATGGGCGAAGCCCTTCATGGACTGAGGCCAGTGCAGAGAATCTACTATGGGCGAAGCCCTTCATGGACTGAGGCCAGTGTAAAGAATCTACCATGGGCGAAGCCCTTCATGGACTGAGGCCAGTGTAAAGAATCTACCATGGGCGAAGCCCTTCATGGACTGAGGCCAGTGCAGAGAATCTACTATGGGCGAAGCCCTTCATGGACTGAGGCCAGTGTAAAGAATCTACCATGGGCGAAGCCCTTCATGGACTGAGGCCAGTGCAGAGAATCTACCATGGGCGAAGCCCTTCATGGACTGAGGCCAGTGTAAAGAATCTACCATGGGCGAAGCCCTTCATGGACTGAGGCCAGTGCAGAGAATCTACTATGGGCGAAGCCCTTCATGGACTGAGGCCAGTGTAAAGAATCTACCATGGGCGAAGCCCTTCATGGACTGAGGCCAGTGCAGAGAATCTACTATGGGCGAAGCCCTTCATGGACTGAGGCCAGTGTAAAGAATCTACCATGGGCGAAGCCCTTCATGGACTGAGGCCACTGCAGAGAATCTACTATGGGCGAAGCCCTTCATGGACTGAGGCCAGTGCAGAGAATCTACTATGGGCGAAGCCCTTCATGGACTGAGGCCAGTGTAAAGAATCTACCATGGGCGAAGCCCTTCATGGACTGAGGCCACTGCAAAGAATCTACTATGGGCGAAGCCCTTCATGGACTGAGGCCAGTGCAGAGAATCTACTATGGGCGAAGCCCTTCATGGACTGAGGCCAGTGTAAAGAATCTACCATGGGCGAAGCCCTTCATGGACTGAGGCCAGTGCAGAGAATCTACAATGGGCGAAGCCCTTCATGGACTGAGGCCAGTGCAGAGATTCTACTATGGGCGAAGCCCTTCATGGACTGAGGCCAGTGTAAAGAATCTACCATGTGCGAAGCCCTTCATGGACTGAGGCCAGTGCAGAGAATCTACTATGGGCGAAGCCCTTCATGGACTGAGGCCAGTGTAAAGAATCTACCATGGGCGAAGCCCTTCATGGACTGAGGCCAGTGCAGAGAATCTACTATGGGCGAAGCCCTTCATGAACTGAGGCCAGTGCAGAGAATCTACTATGGGCGAAGCCCTTCATGGACTGAGGCCAGTGTAAAGAATCTACCATGGGCGAAGCCCTTCATGGACTGAGGCCACTGCAGAGAATCTACTATGGGCGAAGCCCTTCATGGACTGAAGCCAGTGCAGAGAATCTACTATGGGCGAAGCCCTTCATGGACTGAGGCCAGTGTAAAGAATCTACCATGGGCGAAGCCCTTCATGGACTGAGGCCACTGCAGAGAATCTACTATGGGCGAAGCCCTTCATGGACTGAGGCCAGTGCAGAGAATCTACTATGGGCGAAGCCCTTCATGGACTGAGGCCAGTGCAGAGAATCTACTATGGGCGAAGCCTTTCATGGACTGAGGCCAGTGTAAAGAATCTACCATGGGCGAAGCCCTTCATGGACTGAGGCCAGTGCAGAGAATCTACTATGGGCGAAGCCCTTCATGGACTGAGGCCAGTGTAAAGAATCTACCATGGGCGAAGCCCTTCATGGACTGAGGCCAGTGCAGAGAATCTACTATGGGCGAAGCCCTTCATGGACTGAGGCCAGTGTAAAGAATCTACCATGGGCGAAGCCCTTCATGGACTGAGGCCACTGCAGAGAATCTACTATGGGCGAAGCCCTTCATGGACTGAGGCCAGTGTAAAGAATCTACCATGGGCGAAGCCCTTCATGGACTGAGGCCACTGCAGAGAATCTACTATGGGCGAAGCCCTTCATGGACTGAGGCCAGTGCAGAGAATCTACTATGGGCGAAGCCCTTCATGGACTGAGGCCAGTGCAGAGAATCTACTATGGGCGAAGCCTTTCATGGACTGAGGCCAGTGTAAAGAATCTACCATGGGCGAAGCCCTTCATGGACTAAGGCCAGTGCAGAGAATCTACTATGGGCGAAGCCCTTCATGGACTGAGGCCAGTGTAAAGAATCTACCATGGGCGAAGCCCTTCATGGACTGAGGCCAGTGTAAAGAATCTACCATGGGCGAAGCCCTTCATGGACTGAGGCCAGTGCAGAGAATCTACTATGGGCGAAGCCCTTCATGGACTGAGGCCAGTGTAAAGAATCTACCATGGGCGAAGCCCTTCATGGACTGAGGCCAGTGCAGAGAATCTACTATGGGCAAAGCCCTTCATGGACTGAGGCCAGTGTAAAGAATCTACCATGGGCGAAGCCCTTCATGGACTGAGGCCAGTGTAAAGAATCTACCATGGGCGAAGCCCTTCATGGACTGAGGCCAGTGTAAAGAATCTACCATGGGCGAAGCCCTTCATGGACTGAGGCCAGTGCAGAGAATCTACTATGGGCGAAGCCCTTCATGGACTGAGGCCAGTGTAAAGAATCTACCATGGGCGAAGCCCTTCATGGACTGAGGCCACTGCAGAGAATCTACTATGGGCGAAGCCCTTCATGGACTGAGGCCAGTGCAGAGAATCTACTATGGGCGAAGCCCTTCATGGACTGAGGCCAGTGCAGAGAATCTACTATGGGCGAAGCCTTTCATGGACTGAGGCCAGTGTAAAGAATCTACCATGGGCGAAGCCCTTCATGGACTGAGGCCAGTGTAAAGAATCTACCATGGGCGAAGCCCTTCATGGACTGAGGCCAGTGCAGAGAATCTACTATGGGCGAAGCCCTTCATGAACTGAGGCCAGTGCAGAGAATCTACTATGGGCGAAGCCCTTCATGGACTGAGGCCAGTGTAAAGAATCTACCATGGGCGAAGCCCTTCATGGACTGAGGCCACTGCAGAGAATCTACTATGGGCGAAGCCCTTCATGGACTGAGGTCAGTGCAGAGAATCTACTATGGGCGAAGCCCTTCATGGACTGAGGCCAGTGCAGAGAATCTACTATGGGCGAAGCCTTTCATGGACTGAGGCCAGTGTAAAGAATCTACCATGGGCGAAGCCCTTCATGGACTGAGGCCAGTGCAGAGAATCTACTATGGGCGAAGCCCTTCATGGACTGAGGCCAGTGTAAAGAATCTACCATGGGCGAAGCCCTTCATGGACTGAGGCCAGTGTAAAGAATCTACCATGGGCGAAGCCCTTCATGGACTGAGGCCAGTGCAGAGAATCTACTATGGGCGAAGCCCTTCATGGACTGAGGCCAGTGTAAAGAATCTACCATGGGCGAAGCCCTTCATGGACTGAGGCCAGTGCAGAGAATCTACTATGGGCAAAGCCCTTCATGGACTGAGGCCAGTGTAAAGAATCTACCATGGGCGAAGCCCTTCATGGACTGAGGCCAGTGTAAAGAATCTACCATGGGCGAAGCCCTTCATGGACTGAGGCCAGTGTAAAGAATCTACCATGGGCGAAGCCCTTCATGGACTGAGGCCAGTGTAAAGAATCTACCATGGGCGAAGCCCTTCATGGACTGAGGCCAGTGCAGAGAATCTACTATGGGCGAAGCCCTTCATGGACTGAGGCCAGTGTAAAGAATCTACCATGGGCGAAGCCCTTCATGGACTGAGGCCAGTGCAGAGAATCTACTATGGGCGAAGCCCTTCATGGACTGAGGCCAGTGTAAAGAATCTACCATGGGCGAAGCCCTTCATGGACTGAGGCCACTGCAGAGAATCTACTATGGGCGAAGCCCTTCATGGACTGAGGCCAGTGCAGAGAATCTACTATGGGCGAAGCCCTTCATGGACTGAGGCCAGTGTAAAGAATCTACCATGGGCGAAGCCCTTCATGGACTGAGGCCACTGCAAAGAATCTACTATGGGCGAAGCCCTTCATGGACTGAGGCCAGTGCAGAGAATCTACTATGGGCGAAGCCCTTCATGGACTGAGGCCAGTGTAAAGAATCTACCATGGGCGAAGCCCTTCATGGACTGAGGCCAGTGCAGAGAATCTACTATGGGCGAAGCCCTTCATGGACTGAGGCCAGTGTAAAGAATCTACCATGGGCGAAGCCCTTCATGGACTGAGGCCACTGCAGAGAATCTACTATGGGCGAAGCCCTTCATGGACTGAGGCCAGTGCAGAGAATCTACTATGGGCGAAGCCCTTCATGGACTGAGGCCAGTGCAGAGAATCTACTATGGGCGAAGCCTTTCATGGACTGAGGCCAGTGTAAAGAATCTACCATGGGCGAAGCCCTTCATGGACTGAGGCCAGTGCAGAGAATCTACTATGGGCGAAGCCCTTCATGGACTGAGGCCAGTGCAGAGAATCTACTATGGGCGAAGCCTTTCATGGACTGAGGCCAGTGTAAAGAATCTACCATGGGCGAAGCCCTTCATGGACTGAGGCCAGTGCAGAGAATCTACTATGGGCGAAGCCCTTCATGGACTGAGGCCAGTGCAGAGAATCTACTATGGGCGAAGCCCTTCATGGACTGAGGCCAGTGTAAAGAATCTACCATGGGCGAAGCCCTTCATGGACTGAGGCCACTGCAGAGAATCTACTATGGGCGAAGCCCTTCATGGACTGAGGCCAGTGTAAAGAATCTACCATGGGCGAAGCCCTTCATGGACTGAGGCCACTGCAGAGAATCTACTATGGGCGAAGCCCTTCATGGACTGAGGCCAGTGCAGAGAATCTACTATGGGCGAAGCCCTTCATGGACTGAGGCCAGTGCAGAGAATCTACTATGGGCGAAGCCTTTCATGGACTGAGGCCAGTGTAAAGAATCTACCATGGGCGAAGCCCTTCATGGACTGAGGCCAGTGCAGAGAATCTACTATGGGCGAAGCCCTTCATGGACTGAGGCCAGTGTAAAGAATCTACCATGGGCGAAGCCCTTCATGGACTGAGGCCAGTGTAAAGAATCTACCATGGGCGAAGCCCTTCATGGACTGAGGCCAGTGCAGAGAATCTACTATGGGCGAAGCCCTTCATGGACTGAGGCCAGTGTAAAGAATCTACCATGGGCGAAGCCCTTCATGGACTGAGGCCAGTGCAGAGAATCTACTATGGGCAAAGCCCTTCATGGACTGAGGCCAGTGTAAAGAATCTACCATGGGCGAAGCCCTTCATGGACTGAGGCCAGTGTAAAGAATCTACCATGGGCAAAGCCCTTCATGGACTGAGGCCAGTGTAAAGAATCTACCATGGGCGAAGCCCTTCATGGACTGAGGCCAGTGTAAAGAATCTACCATGGGCGAAGCCCTTCATGGACTGAGGCCAGTGTAAAGAATCTACCATGGGCGAAGCCCTTCATGGACTGAGGCCAGTGTAAAGAATCTACCATGGGCGAAGCCCTTCATGGACTGAGGCCAGTGCAGAGAATCTACTATGGGCGAAGCCCTTCATGGACTGAGGCCAGTGTAAAGAATCTACCATAGGCGAAGCCCTTCATGGACTGAGGCCACTGCAGAGAATCTACTATGGGCGAAGCCCTTCATGGACTGAGGCCAGTGCAGAGAATCTACTATGGGCGAAGCCCTTCATGGACTGAGGCCAGTGTAAAGAATCTACCATGGGCGAAGCCCTTCATGGACTGAGGCCACTGCAAAGAATCTACTATGGGCGAAGCCCTTCATGGACTGAGGCCAGTGCAGAGAATCTACTATGGGCGAAGCCCTTCATGGACTGAGGCCAGTGTAAAGAATCTACCATGGGCGAAGCCCTTCATGGACTGAGGCCAGTGTAAAGAATCTACCATGGGCGAAGCCCTTCATGGACTGAGGCCAGTGCAGAGAATCTACTATGGGCGAAGCCCTTCATGGACTGAGGCCAGTGTAAAGAATCTACCATGGGCGAAGCCCTTCATGGACTGAGGCCACTGCAGAGAATCTACTATGGGCGAAGCCCTTCATGGACTGAGGCCAGTGCAGAGAATCTACTATGGGCGAAGCCCTTCATGGACTGAGGCCAGTGTAAAGAATCTACCATGGGCGAAGCCCTTCATGGACTGAGGCCAGTGCAGAGAATCTACAATGGGCGAAGCCCTTCATGGACTGAGGCCAGTGCAGAGATTCTACTATGGGCGAAGCCCTTCATGGACTGAGGCCAGTGTAAAGAATCTACCATGTGCGAAGCCCTTCATGGACTGAGGCCAGTGCAGAAAATCTACTATGGACGAAGCCCTTCATGGACTGAGGCCAGTGTAAAGAATCTACCATGGGCGAAGCCCTTCATGGACTGAGGCCAGTGCAGAGAATCTACTATGGGCGAAGCCCTTCATGGACTGAGGCCAGTGTAAAGAATCTACCATGGGCGAAGCCCTTCATGGACTGAGGCCAGTGCAGAGAATCTACAATGGGCGAAGCCCTTCATGGACTGAGGCCAGTGCAGAGAATCTACTATGGGCGAAGCCCTTCATGGACTGAGGCCAGTGTAAAGAATCTACCATGGGCGAAGCCCTTCATGGACTGAGGCCAGTGCAGAGAATCTACTATGGGCGAAGCCCTTCATGGACTGAGGCCAGTGTAAAGAATCTACCATGGGCGAAGCCCTTCATGGACTGAGGCCAGTGTAAAGAATCTACCATGGGCGAAGCCCTTCATGGACTGAGGCCAGTGTAAAGAATCTACCATGGGCGAAGCCCTTCATGGACTGAGGCCAGTGCAGAGAATCTACTATGGGCGAAGCCCTTCATGGACTGAGGCCAGTGCAGAGAATCTACTATGGGCGAAGCCCTTCATGGACTGAGGCCAGTGTAAAGAATCTACCATGTGCGAAGCCCTTCATGGACTGAGGCCAGTGCAGAGAATCTACTATGGGCGAAGCCCTTCATGGACTGAGGCCAGTGTAAAGAATCTACCATGGGCGAAGCCCTTCATGGACTGAGGCCAGTGCAGAGAATCTACCATGGGCGAAGCCCTTCATGGACTGAGGCCAGTGTAAAGAATCTACCATGGGCGAAGCCCTTCATGGACTGAGGCCAGTGTAAAGAATCTACCATGGGCGAAGCCCTTCATGGACTGAGGCCAGTGCAGAGAATCTACAATGGGCGAAGCCCTTCATGGACTGAGGCCAGTGCAGAGAATCTACTATGGGCGAAGCCCTTCATGGACTGAGGCCAGTGTAAAGAATCTGCCATGGGCGAAGCCCTTCATGGACTGAGGCCAGTGCAGAGAATCTACTATGGGCGAAGCCCTTCATGGACTGAGGCCAGTGTAAAGAATCTACCATGGGCGAAGCCCTTCATGGACTGAGGCCAGTGCAGAGAATCTACAATGGGCGAAGCCCTTCATGGACTGAGGCCAGTGCAGAGAATCTACTATGGGCGAAGCCCTTCATGGACTGAGGCCAGTGTAAAGAATCTACCATGGGCGAAGCCCTTCATGGACTGAGGCCAGTGCAGAGAATCTACTATGGGCGAAGCCCTTCATGGACTGAGGCCAGTGCAGAGAATCTACTATGGGCGAAGCCCTTCATGGACTGAGGCCAGTGTAAAGAATCTACCATGTGCGAAGCCCTTCATGGACTGAGGCCAGTGCAGAGAATCTACTATGGGCGAAGCCCTTCATGGACTGAGGCCAGTGTAAAGAATCTACCATGGGCGAAGCCCTTCATGGACTGAGGCCAGTGCAGAGAATCTACTATGGGCGAAGCCCTTCATGGACTGAGGCCAGTGTAAAGAATCTACCATGGGCGAAGCCCTTCATGGACTGAGGCCACTGCAGAGAATCTACTATGGGCGAAGCCCTTCATGGACTGAGGCCAGTGCAGAGAATCTACTATGGGCGAAGCCCTTCATGGACTGAGGCCAGTGTAAAGAATCTACCATGGGCGAAGCCCTTCATGGACTGAGGCCACTGCAGAGAATCTACTATGGGCGAAGCCCTTCATGGACTGAGGCCAGTGCAGAGAATCTACTATGGGCGAAGCCCTTCATGGACTGAGGCCAGTGTAAAGAATCTACCATGGGCGAAGCCCTTCATGGACTGAGGCCAGTGTAAAGAATCTACCATGGGCGAAGCCCTTCATGGACTGAGGCCAGTGCAGAGAATCTACTATGGGCGAAGCCCTTCATGGACTGAGGCCAGTGTAAAGAATCTACCATGGGCGAAGCCCTTCATGGACTGAGGCCAGTGTAAAGAATCTACCATGGGCGAAGCCCTTCATGGACTGAGGCCAGTGCAGAGAATCTACTATGGGCGAAGCCCTTCATGGACTGAGGCCAGTGTAAAGAATCTACCTTGGGCGAAGCCCTTCATGGACTGAGGCCAGTGCAGAGAATCTACTACGGGCAAAGCCCTTCATGGACTGAGGCCAGTGTAAAGAATCTACCATGGGCGAAGCCCTTCATGGACTGAGGCCAGTGCAGAGAATCTACAATGGGCGAAGCCCTTCATGGACTGAGGCCAGTGCAGAGAATCTACTATGGGCGAAGCCCTTCATGGACTGAGGCCAGTGTAAAGAATCTACCATGTGCGAAGCCCTTCATGGACTGAGGCCAGTGCAGAGAATCTACTATGGGCGAAGCCCTTCATGGACTGAGGCCAGTGTAAAGAATCTACCATGGGCGAAGCCCTTCATGGACTGAGGCCAGTGCAGAGAATCTACTATGGGCGAAGCCCTTCATGGACTGAGGCCAGTGCAGAGAATCTACTATGGGCGAAGCCCTTCATGGACTGAGGCCAGTGTAAAGAATCTACCATGGGCGAAGCCCTTCATGGACTGAGGCCACTGCAGAGAATCTACTATGGGCGAAGCCCTTCATGGACTGAGGCCAGTGTAAAGAATCTACCATGGGCGAAGCCCTTCATGGACTGAGGCCAGTGCAGAGAATCTACTATGGGCGAAGCCCTTCATGGACTGAGGCCAGTGTAAAGAATCTACCTTGGGCGAAGCCCTTCATGGACTGAGGCCAGTGCAGAGAATCTACTACGGGCAAAGCCCTTCATGGACTGAGGCCAGTGTAAAGAATCTACCATGGGCGAAGCCCTTCATGGACTGAGGCCAGTGCAGAGAATCTACTATGGGCGAAGCCCTTCATGGACTGAGGCCAGTGTAAAGAATCTACCTTGGGCGAAGCCCTTCATGGACTGAGGCCAGTGCAGAGAATCTACTACGGGCAAAGCCCTTCATGGACTGAGGCCAGTGTAAAGAATCTACCATGGGCGAAGCCCTTCATGGACTGAGGCCAGTGCAGAGAATCTACAATGGGCGAAGCCCTTCATGGACTGAGGCCAGTGCAGAGAATCTACTATGGGCGAAGCCCTTCATGGACTGAGGCCAGTGCTGAGAATCTACTATGGGCGAAGCCCTTCATGGACTGAGGCCAGTGTAAAGAATCTACCATGGGCGAAGCCCTTCATGGACTGAGGCCAGTGCAGAGAATCTACTATGGGCGAAGCCCTTCATGGACTGAGGCCAGTGCAGAGAATCTACTATGGGCGAAGCCCTTCATGGACTGAGGCCAGTGTAAAGAATCTACCATGGGCGAAGCCCTTCATGGACTGAGGCCACTGCAGAGAATCTACTATGGGCGAAGCCCTTCATGGACTGAGGCCAGTGCAGAGAATCTACTATGGGCGAAGCCCTTCATGGACTGAGGCCAGTGTAAAGAATCTACCATGGGCGAAGCCCTTCATGAACTGAGGCCACTGCAGAGAATCTACTATGGGCGAAGCCCTTCATGGACTGAGGCCAGTGCAGAGAATCTACTATGGGCGAAGCCCTTCATGGACTGAGGCCAGTGTAAAGAATCTACCATGGGCGAAGCCCTTCATGGACTGAGGCCAGTGCAGAGAATCTACAATGGGCGAAGCCCTTCATGGACTGAGGCCAGTGCAGAGAATCTACTATGGGCGAAGCCCTTCATGGACTGAGGCCAGTGTAAAGAATCTACCATGGGCGAAGCCCTTCATGGACTGAGGCCAGTGCAGAGAATCTACTATGGGCGAAGCCCTTCATGGACTGAGGCCAGTGTAAAGAATCTACCATGGGCGAAGCCCTTCATGGACTGAGGCCAGTGTAAAGAATCTACCATGGGCGAAGCCCTTCATGGACTGAGGCCAGTGCAGAGAATCTACTATGGGCGAAGCCCTTCATGGACTGAGGCCAGTGTAAAGAATCTACCATGGGCGAAGCCCTTCATGGACTGAGGCCAGTGTAAAGAATCTACCATGGGCGAAGCCCTTCATGGACTGAGGCCAGTGCAGAGAATCTACTATGGGCGAAGCCCTTCATGGACTGAGGCCAGTGTAAAGAATCTACCTTGGGCGAAGCCCTTCATGGACTGAGGCCAGTGCAGAGAATCTACTACGGGCAAAGCCCTTCATGGACTGAGGCCAGTGTAAAGAATCTACCATGGGCGAAGCCCTTCATGGACTGAGGCCAGTGCAGAGAATCTACTATGGGCGAAGCCCTTCATGGACTGAGGCCAGTGCAGAGAATCTACTATGGGCGAAGCCCTTCATGGACTGAGGCCAGTGTAAAGAATCTACCTTGGGCGAAGCCCTTCATGGACTGAGGCCAGTGCAGAGAATCTACTACGGGCAAAGCCCTTCATGGACTGAGGCCAGTGTAAAGAATCTACCATGGGCGAAGCCCTTCATGGACTGAGGCCAGTGCAGAGAATCTACTATGGGCGAAGCCCTTCATGGACTGAGGCCAGTGTAAAGAATCTACCTTGGGCGAAGCCCTTCATGGACTGAGGCCAGTGCAGAGAATCTACTACGGGCAAAGCCCTTCATGGACTGAGGCCAGTGTAAAGAATCTACCATGGGCGAAGCCCTTCATGGACTGAGGCCAGTGCAGAGAATCTACTATGGGCGAAGCCCTTCATGGACTGAGGCCAGTGTAAAGAATCTACCTTGGGCGAAGCCCTTCATGGACTGAGGCCAGTGCAGAGAATCTACTATGGGCGAAGCCCTTCATGGACTGAGGCCAGTGTAAAGAATCTACCATGGGCGAAGCCCTTCATGGACTGAGGCCAGTGTAAAGAATCTACCATGGGCGAAGCCCTTCATGGACTGAGGCCAGTGCAGAGAATCTACTATGGGCGAAGCCCTTCATGGACTGAGGCCAGTGCAGAGAATCTACTATGGGCGAAGCCCTTCATGTACTGAGGCCAGTGTAAAGAATCTACCATGGTCGAAGCCCTTCATGGACTGAGGCCAGTGTAAAGAATCTACCATGGGCGAAGCCCTTCATGGACTGAGGCCAGTGCAGAGAATCTACTATGGGCGAAGCCCTTCATGGACTGAGGCCAGTGTAAAGAATCTACCATGGGCGAAGCCCTTCATGGACTGAGGCCAGTGCAGAGAATCTACTATGGGCGAAGCCCTTCATGGACTGAGGCCAGTGTAAAGAATCTACCATGGGCGAAGCCCTTCATGGACTGAGGCCAGTGCAGAGAATCTACTATGGGCGAAGTCCTTCATGGACTGAGGCCAGTGCAGAGAATCTACTATGGGCGAAGCCCTTCATGGACTGAGGCCAGTGTAAAGAATCTACCATGGGCGAAGCCCTTCATGGACTGAGGCCAGTGTAAAGAATCTACCATGGGCGAAGCCCTTCATGGACTGAGGCCAGTGTAAAGAATCTACCATGGGCGAAGCCCTTCATGGACTGAGGCCAGTGCAGAGAATCTACTATGGGCGAAGCCCTTCATGGACTGAGGCCAGTGTAAATAATCTACCATGGGCGAAGCCCTTCATGGACTGAGGCCAGTGTAAAGAATCTACCATGGGCGAAGCCCTTCATGGACTGAGGCCAGTGCAGAGAATCTACTATGGGCGAAGCCCTTCATGGACTGAGGCCAGTGTAAAGAATCTACCATGGGCGAAGCCCTTCATGGACTGAGGCCAGTGCAGAGAATCTACTATGGGCGAAGCCCTTCATGGACTGAGGCCAGTGTAAAGAATCTACCATGGGCGAAGCCCTTCATGGACTGAGGCCAGTGCAGAGAATCTACTATGGGCGAAGCCCTTCATGGACTGAGGCCAGTGTAAAGAATCTACCATGGGCGAAGCCCTTCATGGACTGAGGCCAGTGCAGAGAATCTACTATGGGCGAAGCCCTTCATGGACTGAGGCCAGTGTAAAGAATCTACCATGGGCGAAGCCCTTCATGGACTGAGGCCAGTGCAGAGAATCTACTATGGGCGAAGCCCTTCATGGACTGAGGCCAGTGTAAAGAATCTACCATGGGCGAAGCCCTTCATGGACTGAGGCCAGTGCAGAGAATCTACCATGGGCGAAGCCCTTCATGGACTGAGGCCAGTGTAAAGAATCTACCATGGTCGAAGCCCTTCATGGACTGAGGCCAGTGCAGAGAATCTACTATGGGCGAAGCCCTTCATGGACTGAGGCCAGTGTAAAGAATCTACCATGGGCGAAGCCCTTCATGGACTGAGGCCAGTGCAGAGAATCTACTATGGGCGAAGCCCTTCATGGACTGAGGCCAGTGTAAAGAATCTACCATGGGCGAAGCCCTTCATGGACTGAGGCCAGTGTAAAGAATCTACCATGGGCGAAGCCCTTCATGGACTGAGGCCAGTGCAGAGAATCTGCTATGGGCGAAGCCCTTCATGGACTGAGGCCAGTGTAAAGAATCTACTATGGGCGAAGCCCTTCATGGACTGAGGCCAGTGTAAAGAATCTACCATGGGCGAAGCCCTTCATGGACTGAGGCCAGTGCAGAGAATCTACTATGGGCGAAGCCCTTCATGGACTGAGGCCAGTGTAAAGAATCTACCATGGGCGAAGCCCTTCATGGACTGAGGCCAGTGCAGAGAATCTACAATGGGCGAAGCCCTTCATGGACTGAGGCCAGTGCAAAGGATCTCCTATGGGCGAAGCCCTTCATGAACTGAGGCCAGTGCAGAGAATCTACTATGGGCGAAGCCCTTCATGGACTGAGGCCAGTGTAAAGAATCTACCATGGGCGAAGCCCTTCATGGACTGAGGCCAGTGCAGAGAATCTACTATGGGCGAAGCCCTTCATGGACTGAGGCCAGTGCAGAGAATCTACTATGGGCGAAGCCCTTCATGGACTGAGGCCAGTGTAAAGAATCTACCATGGGCGAAGCCCTTCATGGACTGAGGCCAGTGCAGAGAATCTACTATGGGCGAAGCCCTTCATGGACTGAGGCCAGTGTAAAGAATCTACCATGGGCGAAGCCCTTCATGGACTGAGGCCAGTGCAAAGGATCTCCTATGGGCGAAGCCCTTCATGGACTGAGTCCAGTGTAAAGAATCTAAAATGGGCGAAGCCCTTCATGGACTGAGGCCAGTGTAAAGAATCTACCATGGGCGAAGCCCTTCATGGACTGAGGCCAGTGCAGAGAATCTACTATGGGCGAAGCCCTTCATGGACTGAGGCCAGTGCAAAGGATCTCCTATGGGCGAAGCCCTTCATGAACTGAGGCCTGTGCAGAGAATCTACTATGGGCGAAGCCCTTCATGGACTGAGGCCAGTGCAGAGAATCTACTATGGGCGAAGCCCTTCATGGACTGAGGCCAGTGTAAAGAATCTACCATGGGCGAAGCCCTTCACGGACTGAGGCCAGTGCAGAGAATCTACTATGGGCGAAGCCCTTCATGGACTGAGGCCAGTGTAAAGAATCTACCATGGGCGAAGCCCTTCACGGACTGAGGCCAGTGCAGAGAATCTACTATGGGCGAAGCCCTTCATGGACTGAGTCCAGTGTAAAGAATCTACCATGGGCGAAGCCCTTCATGGACTGAGGCCAGTGTAAAGAATCTACCATGGGCGAAGCCCTTCATGGACTGAGGCCAGTGCAGAGAATCTACTATGGGCGAAGCCCTTCATGGACTGAGGCCAGTGCAAAGGATCTCCTATGGGCGAAGCCCTTCATGAACTGAGGCCTGTGCAGAGAATCTACTATGGGCGAAGCCCTTCATGGACTGAGGCCAGTGCAGAGAATCTACTATGGGCGAAGCCCTTCATGGACTGAGGCCAGTGTAAAGAATCTACCATGGGCGAAGCCCTTCATGGACTGAGGCCAGTGCAGAGAATCTACTATGGGCGAAGCCCTTCATGGACTGAGGCCAGTGTAAAGAATCTACCATGGGCGAAGCCCTTCACGGACTGAGGCCAGTGCAGAGAATCTACTATGGGCGAAGCCCTTCATGGACTGAGGCCAGTGTAAAGAATCTACCATGGGCGAAGCCCTTCATGGACTGAGGCCAGTGCAGAGAATCTACTATGGGCGAAGCCCTTCATGGACTGAGGCCAGTGTAAAGAATCTACCATGGGCGAAGCCCTTCATGGACTGAGGCCAGAGCAGAGAATCTACTATGGGCGAAGCCCTTCATGGACTGAGGCCAGTGCAGAGAATCTACTATGGGCGAAGCCCTTCATGGACTGAGGCCAGTGTAAAGAATCTACCATGGGCGAAGCCCTTCATGGACTGAGGCCAGTGCAGAGAATCTACCATGGGCGAAGCCCTTCATGGACTGAGGCCAGTGCAAAGGATCTCCTATGGGCGAAGCCCTTCATGAACTGAGGCCTGTGCAGAGAATCTACTATGGGCGAAGCCCTTCATGGACTGAGGCCAGTGTAAAGAATCTACCATGGGCGAAGCCCTTCATGGACTGAGGCCAGTGCAGAGAATCTACTATGGGCGAAGCCCTTCATGGACTGAGTCCAGTGTAAAGAATCTACCATGGGCGAAGCCCTTCATGGACTGAGGCCAGTGCAGAGAATCTACAATGGGCGAAGCCCTTCATGGACTGAGGCCAGTGTAAAGAATCTATCATGGGCGAAGCCCTTCATGGACTGAGGCCAGTGCAGAGAATCTACTATGGGCGAAGCCCTTCATGGACTTAGGCCAGTGTAAAGAATCTACCATGGGCGAAGCCCTTCATGGACTGAGGCCAGTGCAGAGAATCTACTATGGGCGAAGCCCTTCATGCACTGAGGCCAGTGTAAAGAATCTACCATGGGCGAAGCCCTTCATGGACTGAGGACAGTGCAGAGAATCTACAATGGGCGAAGCCCTTCATGGACTGAGGCCAGTGTAAAGAATCTATCATGGGCGAAGCCCTTCATGGACTGAGGCCAGTGCAGAGAATCTACAATGGGCGAAGCCCTTCATGGACTGAGGCCAGTGCAGAGAATCTACTATGGGCGAAGCCCTTCATGCACTGAGGCCAGTGTAAAGAATCTACCATGGGCGAAGCCCTTCATGGACTGAGGCCAGTGTAAAGAATCTACCATGGGCGAAGCCCTTCATGGACTGAGGCCAGTGTAAAGAATCTACCATGGGCGAAGCCCTTCATGGACTGAGGACAGTGCAGAGAATCTACAATGGGCGAAGCCCTTCATGGACTGAGTCCAGTGTAAAGAATCTACCATGGGCGAAGCCCTTCATGGACTGAGGCCAGTGTAAAGAATCTACCATGGGCGAAGCCCTTCATGGACTGAGGCCAGTGCAGAGAATCTACTATGGGCGAAGCCCTTCATGGACTGAGGCCAGTGCAGAGAATCTACTATGGGCGAAGCCTTTCATGGACTGAGGCCAGTGTAAAGAATCTACCATGGGCGAAGCCCTTCATGGACTGAGGCCAGTGCAGAGAATCTCCTATGGGCGAAGCCCTTCATGGACTGAGGCCAGTGTAAAGAATCTACCATGGGCGAAGCCCTTCATGGACTGAGGCCAGTGCAGAGAATCTACAATGGGCGAAGCCCTTCATGGACTGAGGCCAGTGTAAAGAATCTACCATGGGCGAAGCCCTTCATGGACTGAGGCCAGTGCAGAGAATCTCCTATGGGCGAAGCCCTTCATGGACTGAGGCCAGTGTAAAGAATCTACCATGGGCGAAGCCCTTCATGGACTGAGGCCAGTGCAGAGAATCTACTATGGGCGAAGCCCTTCATGGACTGAGGCCAGTGCAGAGAATCTACTATGGGCGAAGCCCTTCATGGACTGAGGCCAGTGCAGAGAATCTACTATGGGCGAAGCCCTTCATGGACTAAGGCCAGTGCAGAGAATCTACTATGGGCGAAGCCTTTCATGGACTGAGGCCAGTGTAAAGAATCTACCATGGGCGAAGCCCTTCATGGACTGAGGCCAGTGCAGAGAATCTACTATGGGCGAAGCCCTTCATGGACTGAGGCCAGTGTAAAGAATCTACCATGGGCGAAGCCCTTCATGGACTGAGGCCAGTGCAGAGAATCTCCTATGGGCGAAGCCCTTCATGGACTAAGGCCAGTGCAGAGAATCTACTATGGGCGAAGCCTTTCATGGACTGAGGCCAGTGTAAAGAATCTACCATGGGCGAAGCCCTTCATGGACTGAGGCCAGTGCAGAGAATCTCCTATGGGCGAAGCCCTTCATGGACTGAGGCCAGTGTAAAGAATCTACCATGGGCGAAGCCCTTCATGGACTGAGGCCAGTGCAGAGAATCTACTATGGGCGAAGCCCTTCATGGACTGAGGCCAGTGCAGAGAATCTACTATGGGCGAAGCCCTTCATGGACTGAGGCCAGTGCAGAGAATCTACTATGGGCGAAGCCCTTCATGGACTAAGGCCAGTGCAGAGAATCTACAGTGGGCGAAGCCCTTCATGGACTGAGGCCACTGCAGAGAATCTACTATGGGCGAAGCCCTTCATGGACTGAGGCCAGTGCAGAGAATCTACAATGGGCGAAGCCCTTCATGGACTGAGGCCAGTGTAAAGAATCTATCATGGGCGAAGCCCTTCATGGACTGAGGCCAGTGCAGAGAATCTACTATGGGCGAAGCCCTTCATGGACTTAGGCCAGTGTAAAGAATCTACCATGGGCGAAGCCTTTCATGGACTAAGGCCAGTGCAGAGAATCTACAATGGGCGAAGCCCTTCATGGACTGAGGCCAGTGTAAAGAATCTACCATGGGCGAAGCCCTTCATGGACTGAGGCCAGTGCAGAGAATCTACAATGGGCGAAGCCCTTCATGGACTAAGGAAAGTGCAGAGAATCTACAATGGGCGAAGCCCTTCATGGACTGAGGCCAGTGTAAAGAATCTACCATGGGCGAAGCCCTTCATGGACTAAGGCCAGTGCAGAGAATCTACAATGGGCGAAGCCCTTCATGGACTGAGGCCAGTGCAGAGAATCTACCATGGGCGAAGCCCTTCATGGACTGAGGCCAGTGTAAAGAATCTACCATGGGCGAAGCCCTTCATGGACTGAGGCCAGTGCAGAGAATCTACAATGGGCGAAGCCCTTCATGGACTGAGGCCAGTGCAGAGAATCTACTATGGGCGAAGCCCTTCATGGACTGAGGCCAGTGTAAAGAATCTACCATGGGCGAAGCCCTTCATGGACTGAGGCCAGTGCAGAGAATCTACTATGGGCGAAGCCCTTCATGGACTGAGGCCAGTGTAAAGAATCTACCATGGGCGAAGCCCTTCATGGACTGAGGCCACTGCAGAGAATCTACTATGGGCGAAGCCCTTCATGGACTGAGGCCAGTGTAAAGAATCTACCATGGGCGAAGCCCTTCATGGACTGAGGCCACTGCAGAGAATGTACAATGGCCGAAGCCCTTCATGGACTGAGGCCAGTGTAAAGAATCTACCATGGGCGAAGCCCTTCATGGACTGAGGCCAGTGTAAAGAATCTACCATGGGCGAAGCCCTTCATGGACTGAGGCCAGTGCAGAGAATCTACAATGGGCGAAGCCCTTCATGGACTGAGGCCAGTGTAAAGAATCTACCATGGGCGAAGCCCTTCATGGACTGAGGCCAGTGCAGAGAATCTACAATGGGCGAAGCCCTTCATGGACTGAGGCCAGTGTAAAGAATCTACCATGGGCGAAGCCCTTCATGGACTGAGGCCAGTGTAAAGAATCTACCATGGGCGAAGCCCTTCATGGACTGAGGCCAGTGCAGAAAATCTACAATGGGCGAAGCCCTTCATGGACTGAGGCCAGTGCAGAGAATCTACTATGGGCGAAGCCCTTCATGGACTGAGGCCAGTGTAAAGAATCTACCATGGGCGAAGCCCTTCATGGACTGAGGCCAGTGCAGAGAATCTACAATGGGCGAAGCCCTTCATGGACTGAGGCCAGTGTAAAGAATCTACCATGGGCGAAGCCCTTCATGGACTGAGGCCAGTGCAGAAAATCTACAATGGGCGAAGCCCTTCATGGACTGAGGCCAGTGCAGAGAATCTACTATGGGCGAAGCCCTTCATGGACTGAGGCCAGTGTAAAGAATCTACCATGGGCGAAGCCCTTCATGGACTGAGGCCAGTGCAGAGAATCTACAATAGGCGAAGCCCTTCATGGACTGAGGCCAGTGCAGAGAATCTACTATGGGCGAAGCCCTTCATGGACTGAGGCCAGTGTAAAGAATCTACCATGGGCGAAGCCCTTCATGGACTGAGGCCAGTGCAGAGAATCTACTATGGGCGAAGCCCTTCATGGACTGAGGCCAGTGTAAAGAATCTACCATGGGCGAAGCCCTTCATGGACTGAGGCCACTGCAGAGAATCTACTATGGGCGAAGCCCTTCATGGACTGAGGCCAGTGTAAAGAATCTACCATGGGCGAAGCCCTTCATGGACTGAGGCCACTGCAGAGAATGTACAATGGCCGAAGCCCTTCATGGACTGAGGCCAGTGTAAAGAATCTACCATGGGCGAAGCCCTTCATGGACTGAGGCCAGTGTAAAGAATCTACCATGGGCGAAGCCCTTCATGGACTGAGGCCAGTGCAGAGAATCTACAATGGGCGAAGCCCTTCATGGACTGAGGCCAGTGTAAAGAATCTACCATGGGCGAAGCCCTTAATGGACTGAGGCCAGTGTAAAGAATCTACCATGGGCGAAGCCCTTCATGGACTGAGGCCAGTGCAGAAAATCTACAATGGGCGAAGCCCTTCATGGACTGAGGCCAGTGCAGAGAATCTACTATGGGCGAAGCCCTTCATGGACTGAGGCCAGTGTAAAGAATCTACCATGGGCGAAGCCCTTCATGGACTGAGGCCAGTGTAAAGAATCTACCATGGGCGAAGCCCTTCATGGACTGAGGCCAGTGCAGAAAATCTACAATGGGCGAAGCCCTTCATGGACTGAGGCCAGTGCAGAGAATCTACTATGGGCGAAGCCCTTCATGGACTGAGGCCAGTGTAAAGAATCTACCATGGGCGAAGCCCTTCATGGACTGAGGCCAGTGCAGAGAATCTACAATGGGCGAAGCCCTTCATGGACTGAGGCCAGTGTAAAGAATCTACCATGGGCGAAGCCCTTCATGGACTGAGGCCACTGCAGAGAATGTACAATGGCCGAAGCCCTTCATGGACTGAGGCCAGTGTAAAGAATCTACCATGGGCGAAGCCCTTCATGGACTGAGGCCAGTGTAAAGAATCTACCATGGGCGAAGCCCTTCATGGACTGAGGCCAGTGCAGAGAATCTACAATGGGCGAAGCCCTTCATGGACTGAGGCCAGTGTAAAGAATCTACCATGGGCGAAGCCCTTCATGGACTGAGGCCAGTGTAAAGAATCTACCATGGGCGAAGCCCTTCATGGACTGAGGCCAGTGCAGAAAATCTACAATGGGCGAAGCCCTTCATGGACTGAGGCCAGTGCAGAGAATCTACTATGGGCGAAGCCCTTCATGGACTGAGGCCAGTGTAAAGAATCTACCATGGGCGAAGCCCTTCATGGACTGAGGCCAGTGTAAAGAATCTACCATGGGCGAAGCCCTTCATGGACTGAGGCCAGTGCAGAAAATCTACAATGGGCGAAGCCCTTCATGGACTGAGGCCAGTGCAGAGAATCTACTATGGGCGAAGCCCTTCATGGACTGAGGCCAGTGTAAAGAATCTACCATGGGCGAAGCCCTTCATGGACTGAGGCCAGTGCAGAGAATCTACAATGGGCGAAGCCCTTCATGGACTGAGGCCAGTGTAAAGAATCTACCATGGGCGAAGCCCTTCATGGACTGAGGCCAGTGCAGAGAATCTACAATGGGCGAAGCCCTTCATGGACTGAGGCCAGTGCAGAGAATCTACTATGGGCGAAGCCCTTCATGGACTTAGGCCAGTGTAAAGAATCTACCATGGGCGAAGCCCTTCATGGACTGAGGCCAGTGCAGAGAATCTACAATGGGCGAAGCCCTTCATGGACTGAGGCCAGTGCAGAGAATCTACTATGGCCGAAGCCCTTCATGGACTGAGGCCAGTGTAAAGAATCTACCATGGGCGAAGCCCTTCATGGACTGAGGCCAGTGCAGAGAATCTCCTATGGGCGAAGCCCTTCATGGACTGAGGCCAGTGTAAAGAATCTACCATGGGCGAAGCCCTTCATGGACTGAGGCCAGTGCAGAGAATCTACTATGGGCGAAGCCCTTCATGGACTGAGGCCAGTGCAGAGAATCTACTATGGGCGAAGCCCTTCATGGACTGAGGCCAGTGCAGAGAATCTACTATGGGCGAAGCCCTTCATGGACTGAGGCCAGTGCAGAGAATCTACTATGGGCGAAGCCCTTCATGGACAGAGGCCAGTGTAAAGAATCTACCATGGGCGAAGCCCTTCATGGACTGAGGCCAGTGCAGAGAATCTACTATGGGCGAAGCCCTTCATGGACTGAGGCCAGTGCAGAGAATCTACTATGGGCGAAGCCCTTCATGGACTGAGGCCAGTGCAGAGAATCTACTATGGGCGAAGCCCTTCATGGACTGAGGCCAGTGTAAAGAATCTACCATGGGCGAAGCCCTTCATGGACTGAGGCCAGTGCAGAGAATCTACTATGGGCGAAGCCCTTCATGGACTGAGGCCAGTGTAAAGAATCTACCATGGGCGAAGCCCTTCATGGACTGAGGCCAGTGCAAAGAATCTACTATGGGCGAAGCCCTTCATGGACTGAGGCCAGTGCAGAGAATCTACTATGGGCGAAGCCCTTCATGGACTGAGGCCAGTGCAGAGAATCTACTATGGGCGAAGCCCTTCATGGACTGAGGCCAGTGTAAAGAATCTACCATGGGCGAAGCCCTTCATGGACTGAGGCCAGTGCAGAGAATCTACTATGGGCGAAACCCTTCATGGACTGAGGCCAGTGCAGAGAATCTACTATGGGTGAAGCCCTTCATGGACTTAGGCCAGTGTAAAGAATCTACCATGGGCGAAGCCCTTCATGGACTGAGGCCAGTGCAGAGAATCTACTATGGGCGAAGCCCTTCATGGACTGAGGCCTGTGTAAAGAATCTACCATGAGCGAAGCCCTTCATGGACTGAGGCCAGTGCAGAGAATCTACTATGGGCGAAGCCCTTCATGGACTGAGGCCAGTGTAAAGAATCTACCATGGGCGAAGCCCTTCATGGACTGAGGCCAGTGCAGAGAATCTACTATGGGCGAAGCCCTTCATGGACTGAGGCCAGTGCAGAGAATCTACTATGGGCGAAGCCCTTCATGGACTGAGGCCAGTGTAAAGAATCTACCATAGGCGAAGCCCTTCATGGACTGAGGCCAGTGCAGAGAATCTACTATGGGCGAAGCCCTTCATGGACTGAGGCCAGTGCAGAGAATCTACTATGGGCGAAGCCCTTCATGGACTGAGGCCAGTGTAAAGAATCTACCATGGGCGAAGCCCTTCATGGACTGAGGCCAGTGCAGAGAATCTACTATGGGCGAAACCCTTCATGGACTGAGGCCAGTGCAGAGAATCTACTATGGGCGAAGCCCTTCATGGACTTAGGCCAGTGTAAAAAATCTACCATGGGCGAAGCCCTTCATGGACTAAGGCCAGTGTAAAGAATCTACCATGGGCGAAGCCCTTCATGGACTGAGGCCAGTGCAGAGAATCTACTATGGGCGAAGCCCTTCATGGACTGAGGCCAGTGCAGAGAATCTACTATGGGCGAAGCCCTTCATGGACTGAGGCCAGTGCAGAGAATCTACTATGGGCGAAGCCCTTCATGGACTGAGGCCAGTGTAAAGAATCTACCATAGGCGAAGCCCTTCATGGACTGAGGCCAGTGCAGAGAATCTACAATGGGCGAAGCCCTTCATGGACTGAGGCCAGTGCAGAGAATCTACTATGGGCGAAGCCCTTCATGGACTGAGGCCAGTGTAAAGAATCTACCATAGGCGAAGCCCTTCATGGACTGAGGCCAGTGTAAAGAATCTACCATGGGCGAAGCCCTTCATGGACTGAAGCCAGCGCAGAGAATCTACTATGGGCGAAGCCCTTCATGGACTGAGGCCAGTGTAAAGAATCTACCATGGGCGAAGCCCTTCATGACTGAGGCCAGTGCAGAGAATCTACCATGGGCGAAGCCCTTCATGGACTGAGGCCAGTGCAGAGAATCTACTATGGGCGAAGCCCTTCATGGACTTAGGCCAGTGTAAAGAATCTACCATGGGCGAAGCCCTTCATGGACTGAGGCCAGTGTAAAGAATCTACCATGGGCGAAGCCCTTCATGGACTGAGGCCAGTGCAAAGAATCTACCATGGGCGAAGCCCTTCATGGACTGAGGCCAGTGCAGAGAATCTACCATGGGCGAAGCCCTTCATGGACTGAGGCCAGTGCAGAGAATCTACTATGGGCGAAGCCCTTCATGGACTGAGGCCAGTGCAGAGAATCTACTATGGGCGAAGCCCTTCATGGACTGAGGCCAGTGTAAAGAATCTACCATAGGCGAAGCCCTTCATGGACTGAGGCCAGTGTAAAGAATCTACCATGGGCGAAGCCCTTCATGGACTGAAGCCAGCGCAGAGAATCTACTATGGGCGAAGCCCTTCATGGACTGAGGCCAGTGTAAAGAATCTACCATGGGCGAAGCCCTTCATGACTGAGGCCAGTGCAGAGAATCTACCATGGGCGAAGCCCTTCATGGACTGAGACCAGTGCAGAGAATCTACTATGGGCGAAGCCCTTCATGGACTGAGGCCAGTGCAGAGAATCTACTATGGGCGAAGCCCTTCATGGACTGAGGCCAGTGCAGAGAATCTACTATGGGCGAAGCCCTTCATGGACTGAGGCCAGTGCAGAGAATCTACTATGGGCGAAGCCCTTCATGGACTGAGGCCAGTGCAGAGAATCTACTATGGGCGAAGCCCTTCATGGACTGAGGCCAGTGCAGAGAATCTACTATGGGCGAAGCCCTTCATGGACTGAGGCCAGTGCAGAGAATCTACTATGGGCGAAGCCCTTCATGGACTGAGGCCAGTGTAAAGAATCTACCATAGGCGAAGCCCTTCATGGACTGAGGCCAGTGCAGAGAATCTACAATGGGCGAAGCCCTTCATGGACTGAGGCCAGTGCAGAGAATCTACTATGGGCGAAGCCCTTCATGGACTGAGGCCAGTGTAAAGAATCTACCATAGGCGAAGCCCTTCATGGACTGAGGCCAGTGTAAAGAATCTACCATGGGCGAAGCCCTTCATGGACTGAAGCCAGCGCAGAGAATCTACTATGGGCGAAGCCCTTCATGGACTGAGGCCAGTGTAAAGAATCTACCATGGGCGAAGCCCTTCATGACTGAGGCCAGTGCAGAGAATCTACCATGGGCGAAGCCCTTCATGGACTGAGACCAGTGCAGAGAATCTACTATGGGCGAAGCCCTTCATGGACTGAGGCCAGTGCAGAGAATCTACTATGGGCGAAGCCCTTCATGGACTGAGGCCAGTGCAGAGAATCTACTATGGGCGAAGCCCTTCATGGACTGAGGCCAGTGCAGAGAATCTACTATGGGCGAAGCCCTTCATGGACTGAGGCCAGTGCAGAGAATCTACTATGGGCGAAGCCCTTCATGGACTGAGGCCAGTGCAGAGAATCTACTATGGGCGAAGCCCTTCATGGACTGAGGCCAGTGCAGAGAATCTACTATGGGCGAAGCCCTTCATGGACTGAGGCCAGTGTAAAGAATCTACCATAGGCGAAGCCCTTCATGGACTGAGGCCAGTGCAGAGAATCTACAATGGGCGAAGCCCTTCATGGACTGAGGCCAGTGCAGAGAATCTACTATGGGCGAAGCCCTTCATGGACTGAGGCCAGTGTAAAGAATCTACCATAGGCGAAGCCCTTCATGGACTGAGGCCAGTGTAAAGAATCTACCATGGGCGAAGCCCTTCATGGACTGAAGCCAGCGCAGAGAATCTACTATGGGCGAAGCCCTTCATGGACTGAGGCCAGTGTAAAGAATCTACCATGGGCGAAGCCCTTCATGACTGAGGCCAGTGCAGAGAATCTACCATGGGCGAAGCCCTTCATGGACTGAGGCCAGTGCAGAGAATCTACTATGGGCGAAGCCCTTCATGGACTTAGGCCAGTGTAAAGAATCTACCATGGGCGAAGCCCTTCATGGACTGAGGCCAGTGCAGAGAATCTACTATGGGCGAAGCCCTTCATGGACTTAGGCCAGTGTAAAGAATCTACCATGGGCGAAGCCCTTCATGGACTGAGGCCAGTGTAAAGAATCTACCATGGGCGAAGCCCTTCATGGACTGAGGCCAGTGCAAAGAATCTACCATGGGCGAAGCCCTTCATGGACTGAGGCCAGTGCAGAGAATCTACCATGGGCGAAGCCCTTCATGGACTGAGGCCAGTGTAAAGAATCTACCATGGGCGAAGCCCTTCATGGACTGAGGCCAGTATAAATAATCTACCATGGGCGAAGCCCTTCATGGACTGAGGCCAGTGTAAAGAATCTACCATGGGCGAAGCCTTCATGGACTGAGGCCAGTGCAGAGAATCTACTATGGGCGAAGCCCTTCATGGACTGAGGCCAGTGCAGAGAATCTACTATGGGCGAAGCACTTCATGGACTGAGACCAGTGTAAAGAATCTACCATGGGCGAAGCCCTTCATGGACTGAGGCCAGTGTAAAGAATCTACCATGGGCGAAGCCCTTCATGGACTGAGGCCAGTGCAGAGAATCTACTATGGGCGAAGCCCTTCATGGACTGAGACCAGTGTAAAGAATCTACCATGGGCGAAGCCCTTCATGGACTGAGGCCAGTGTAAAGAATCTACCATGGGCGAAGCCCTTCATGGACTGAGGCCAGTGCAGAGAATCTACTATGGGCGAAGCCCTTCATGGACTGAGGCCAGTGTAAAGAATCTACCATGGGCGAAGCCCTTCATGGACTGAGGCCAGCGCAGAGAATCTACCATGGGCGAAGCCCTTCATGGACTGAGGCCAGTGCAGAGAATCTACCATGGGCGAAGCCCTTCATGGACTGAGGCCAGTGTAAAGAATCTACCATGGGCGAAGCCCTTCATGGACTGAGGCCAGTATAAATAATCTACCATGGGCGAAGCCCTTCATGGACTGAGGCCAGTGTAAAGAATCTACCATGGGCGAAGCCCTTCATGGAGTGAGGCCAGTGTAAAGAATCTACCATGGGCGAAGCCCTTCATGGACTGAGGCCAGCGCAGAGAATCTACCATGGGCGAAGCCCTTCATGGACTGAGGCCAGTGCAGAGAATCTACCATGGGCGAAGCCCTTCATGGACTGAGGCCAGTGCAGAGAATCTACTATGGGCGAAGCCCTTCATGGACTTAGGCCAGTGTAAAGAATCTACCATGGGCGAAGCCCTTCATGGACTGAGGCCAGTGTAAAGAATCTACCATGGGCGAAGCCCTTCATGGACTGAGGCCAGCGCAGAGAATCTACCATGGGCGAAGCCCTTCATGGACTGAGGCCAGTGCAGAGAATCTACCATGGGCGAAGCCCTTCATGGACTGAGGCCAGTGCAGAGAATCTACTATGGGCGAAGCACTTCATGGACTGAGACCAGTGTAAAGAATCTACCATGGGCGAAGCCCTTCATGGACTGAGGCCAGTGTAAAGAATCTACCATGGGCGAAGCCTTCATGGACTGAGGCCAGTGCAGAGAATCTACTATGGGCGAAGCCCTTCATGGACTGAGGCCAGTGTAAAGAATCTACCATGGGCGAAGCCCTTCATGGACTGAGGCCAGTGCAGAGAATCTACTATGGGCGAAGCCCTTCATGGACTTAGGCCAGTGTAAAGAATCTACCATGGGCGAAGCCCTTCATGGACTGAGGCCAGTGCAGAGAATCTACTATGGGCGAAGCCTTCATGGACTGAGGCCAGTGCAGAGAATCTACTATGGGCGAAGCACTTCATGGACTGAGACCAGTGTAAAGAATCTACCATGGGCGAAGCCCTTCATGGACTGAGGCCAGTGTAAAGAATCTACCATGGGCGAAGCCCTTCATGGACTGAGGCCAGTGCAGAGAATCTACTATGGGCGAAGCCCTTCATGGACTGAGACCAGTGTAAAGAATCTACCATGGGCGAAGCCCTTCATGGACTGAGACCAGTGTAAAGAATCTACCATGGGCGAAGCCCTTCATGGACTGAGGCCAGTGCAGAGAATCTACTATGGGCGAAGCACTTCATGGACTGAGACCAGTGTAAAGAATCTACCATGGGCGAAGCCCTTCATGGACTGAGGCCAGTGTAAAGAATCTACCATGGGCGAAGCCTTCATGGACTGAGGCCAGTGCAGAGAATCTACTATGGGCGAAGCCCTTCATGGACTGAGGCCAGTGTAAAGAATCTACCATGGGCGAAGCCCTTCATGGACTGAGGCCAGCGCAGAGAATCTACCATGGGCGAAGCCCTTCATGGACTGAGGCCAGTGCAGAGAATCTACCATGGGCGAAGCCCTTCATGGACTGAGGCCAGTGTAAAGAATCTACCATGGGCGAAGCCCTTCATGGACTGAGGCCAGTATAAATAATCTACCATGGGCGAAGCCCTTCATGGACTGAGGCCAGTGTAAAGAATCTACCATGGGCGAAGCCCTTCATGGACTGAGGCCAGTGTAAAGAATCTACCATGGGCGAAGCCCTTCATGGACTGAGGCCAGTGCAAAGAATCTACCATGGGCGAAGCCCTTCATGGACTGAGGCCAGCGCAGAGAATCTACCATGGGCGAAGCCCTTCATGGACTGAGGCCAGTGCAGAGAATCTACCATGGGCGAAGCCCTTCATGGACTGAGGCCAGTGTAAAGAATCTACCATGGGCGAAGCCCTTCATGGACTGAGGCCAGTGTAAAGAATCTACCATGGGCGAAGCCCTTCATGGACTGAGGCCAGTGCAAAGAATCTACCATGGGCGAAGCCCTTCATGGACTGAGGCCAGTGTAAAGAATCTACTATGGGCGAAGCCCTTCATGGACTGAGGCCAGCGCAGAGAATCTACCATGGGCGAAGCTCTTCATGGACTGAGGCCAGTGCAGAGAATCTACTATGGGCGAAGCCCTTCATGGACTGAGGCCAGTGCAGAGAATCTACTATGGGCGAAGCCTTCATGGACTGAGGCCAGTGCAGAGAATCTACTATGGGCGAAGCCCTTCATGGACTGAGGCCAGTGCAGAGAATCTACTATGGGCGAAGCACTTCATGGACTGAGGCCAGTGTAAAGAATCTACCATGGGCGAAGCCCTTCATGGACTGAGGCCAGCGCAGAGAATCTACCATGGGCGAAGCCCTTCATGGACTGAGGCCAGTGCAGAGAATCTACCATGGGCGAAGCCCTTCATGGACTGAGGCCAGTGTAAAGAATCTACCATGGGCGAAGCCCTTCATGGACTGAGGCCAGCGCAGAGAATCTACCATGGGCGAAGCCCTTCATGGACTGAGGCCAGTGCAGAGAATCTACCATGGGCGAAGCCCTTCATGGACTGAGGCCAGTGTAAAGAATCTACCATGGGCGAAGCCCTTCATGGACTGAGGCCAGCGCAGAGAATCTACCATGGGCGAAGCCCTTCATGGACTGAGGCCAGTGCAGAGAATCTACCATGGGCGAAGCCCTTCATGGACTGAGGCCAGTGTAAAGAATCTACCATGGGCGAAGCCCTTCATGGACTGAGGCCAGTATAAATAATCTACCATGGGCGAAGCCCTTCATGGACTGAGGCCAGTGTAAAGAATCTACCATGGGCGAAGCCTTCATGGACTGAGGCCAGTGCAGAGAATCTACTATGGGCGAAGCCCTTCATGGACTGAGGCCAGTGCAGAGAATCTACTATGGGCGAAGCACTTCATGGACTGAGACCAGTGTAAAGAATCTACCATGGGCGAAGCCCTTCATGGACTGAGGCCAGTGTAAAGAATCTACCATGGGCGAAGCCCTTCATGGACTGAGGCCAGTGCAGAGAATCTACTATGGGCGAAGCCCTTCATGGACTGAGACCAGTGTAAAGAATCTACCATGGGCGAAGCCCTTCATGGACTGAGGCCAGTGTAAAGAATCTACCATGGGCGAAGCCCTTCATGGACTGAGGCCAGTGCAGAGAATCTACTATGGGCGAAGCCCTTCATGGACTGAGGCCAGTGTAAAGAATCTACCATGGGCGAAGCCCTTCATGGACTGAGGCCAGCGCAGAGAATCTACCATGGGCGAAGCCCTTCATGGACTGAGGCCAGTGCAGAGAATCTACCATGGGCGAAGCCCTTCATGGACTGAGGCCAGTGTAAAGAATCTACCATGGGCGAAGCCCTTCATGGACTGAGGCCAGTATAAATAATCTACCATGGGCGAAGCCCTTCATGGACTGAGGCCAGTGTAAAGAATCTACCATGGGCGAAGCCCTTCATGGAGTGAGGCCAGTGTAAAGAATCTACCATGGGCGAAGCCCTTCATGGACTGAGGCCAGCGCAGAGAATCTACCATGGGCGAAGCCCTTCATGGACTGAGGCCAGTGCAGAGAATCTACCATGGGCGAAGCCCTTCATGGACTGAGGCCAGTGCAGAGAATCTACTATGGGCGAAGCCCTTCATGGACTTAGGCCAGTGTAAAGAATCTACCATGGGCGAAGCCCTTCATGGACTGAGGCCAGTGTAAAGAATCTACCATGGGCGAAGCCCTTCATGGACTGAGGCCAGCGCAGAGAATCTACCATGGGCGAAGCCCTTCATGGACTGAGGCCAGTGCAGAGAATCTACCATGGGCGAAGCCCTTCATGGACTGAGGCCAGTGCAGAGAATCTACTATGGGCGAAGCACTTCATGGACTGAGACCAGTGTAAAGAATCTACCATGGGCGAAGCCCTTCATGGACTGAGGCCAGTGTAAAGAATCTACCATGGGCGAAGCCTTCATGGACTGAGGCCAGTGCAGAGAATCTACTATGGGCGAAGCCCTTCATGGACTGAGGCCAGTGTAAAGAATCTACCATGGGCGAAGCCCTTCATGGACTGAGGCCAGTGCAGAGAATCTACTATGGGCGAAGCCCTTCATGGACTTAGGCCAGTGTAAAGAATCTACCATGGGCGAAGCCCTTCATGGACTGAGGCCAGTGCAGAGAATCTACTATGGGCGAAGCCTTCATGGACTGAGGCCAGTGCAGAGAATCTACTATGGGCGAAGCACTTCATGGACTGAGACCAGTGTAAAGAATCTACCATGGGCGAAGCCCTTCATGGACTGAGGCCAGTGTAAAGAATCTACCATGGGCGAAGCCCTTCATGGACTGAGGCCAGTGCAGAGAATCTACTATGGGCGAAGCCCTTCATGGACTGAGACCAGTGTAAAGAATCTACCATGGGCGAAGCCCTTCATGGACTGAGACCAGTGTAAAGAATCTACCATGGGCGAAGCCCTTCATGGACTGAGGCCAGTGCAGAGAATCTACTATGGGCGAAGCACTTCATGGACTGAGACCAGTGTAAAGAATCTACCATGGGCGAAGCCCTTCATGGACTGAGGCCAGTGTAAAGAATCTACCATGGGCGAAGCCTTCATGGACTGAGGCCAGTGCAGAGAATCTACTATGGGCGAAGCCCTTCATGGACTGAGGCCAGTGTAAAGAATCTACCATGGGCGAAGCCCTTCATGGACTGAGGCCAGCGCAGAGAATCTACCATGGGCGAAGCCCTTCATGGACTGAGGCCAGTGCAGAGAATCTACCATGGGCGAAGCCCTTCATGGACTGAGGCCAGTGTAAAGAATCTACCATGGGCGAAGCCCTTCATGGACTGAGGCCAGTATAAATAATCTACCATGGGCGAAGCCCTTCATGGACTGAGGCCAGTGTAAAGAATCTACCATGGGCGAAGCCCTTCATGGACTGAGGCCAGTGTAAAGAATCTACCATGGGCGAAGCCCTTCATGGACTGAGGCCAGTGCAAAGAATCTACCATGGGCGAAGCCCTTCATGGACTGAGGCCAGCGCAGAGAATCTACCATGGGCGAAGCCCTTCATGGACTGAGGCCAGTGCAGAGAATCTACCATGGGCGAAGCCCTTCATGGACTGAGGCCAGTGTAAAGAATCTACCATGGGCGAAGCCCTTCATGGACTGAGGCCAGTGTAAAGAATCTACCATGGGCGAAGCCCTTCATGGACTGAGGCCAGTGCAAAGAATCTACCATGGGCGAAGCCCTTCATGGACTGAGGCCAGTGTAAAGAATCTACTATGGGCGAAGCCCTTCATGGACTGAGGCCAGCGCAGAGAATCTACCATGGGCGAAGCTCTTCATGGACTGAGGCCAGTGCAGAGAATCTACTATGGGCGAAGCCCTTCATGGACTGAGGCCAGTGCAGAGAATCTACTATGGGCGAAGCCTTCATGGACTGAGGCCAGTGCAGAGAATCTACTATGGGCGAAGCCCTTCATGGACTGAGGCCAGTGCAGAGAATCTACTATGGGCGAAGCACTTCATGGACTGAGGCCAGTGTAAAGAATCTACCATGGGCGAAGCCCTTCATGGACTGAGGCCAGCGCAGAGAATCTACCATGGGCGAAGCCCTTCATGGACTGAGGCCAGTGCAGAGAATCTACCATGGGCGAAGCCCTTCATGGACTGAGGCCAGTGTAAAGAATCTACCATGGGCGAAGCCCTTCATGGACTGAGGCCAGCGCAGAGAATCTACCATGGGCGAAGCCCTTCATGGACTGAGGCCAGTGCAGAGAATCTACCATGGGCGAAGCCCTTCATGGACTGAGGCCAGTGTAAAGAATCTACCATGGGCGAAGCCCTTCATGGACTGAGGCCAGCGCAGAGAATCTACCATGGGCGAAGCCCTTCATGGACTGAGGCCAGTGCAGAGAATCTACCATGGGCGAAGCCCTTCATGGACTGAGGCCAGTGTAAAGAATCTACCATGGGCGAAGCCCTTCATGGACTGAGGCCAGTATAAATAATCTACCATGGGCGAAGCCCTTCATGGACTGAGGCCAGTGTAAAGAATCTACCATGGGCGAAGCCCTTCATGGACTGAGGCCAGTGTAAAGAATCTACCATGGGCGAAGCCCTTCATGGACTGAGGCCAGTGCAAAGAATCTACCATGGGCGAAGCCCTTCATGGACTGAGGCCAGCGCAGAGAATCTACCATGGGCGAAGCCCTTCATGGACTGAGGCCAGTGCAGAGAATCTACCATGGGCGAAGCCCTTCATGGACTGAGGCCAGTGTAAAGAATCTACTATGGGCGAAGCACTTCATGGACTGAGACCAGTGTAAAGAATCTACCATGGGCGAAGCCCTTCATGGACTGAGACCAGTGTAAAGAATCTACCATGGGCGAAGCCCTTCATGGACTGAGGCCAGTGCAGAGAATCTACTATGGGCGAAGCCCTTCATGGACTGAGACCAGTGTAAAGAATCTACCATGGGCGAAGCCCTTCATGGACTGAGGCCAGCGCAGAGAATCCACCATGGGCGAAGCCCTTCATGGACTGAGGCCAGTGTAAAGAATCTACCATGGGCGAAGCCCTTCATGGACTGAGGCCAGTATAAATAATCTACCATGGGCGAAGCCCTTCATGGACTGAGGCAAGTGTAAAGAATCTACCATGGGCGAAGCCCTTCATGGACTGAGGCCAGTGTAAAGAATCTACCATGGGCGAAGCCCTTCATGGACTGAGGCCAGTATAAATAATCTACCATGGGCGAAGCCCTTCATGGACTGAGGCCAGTGTAAAGAATCTACCATGGGCGAAGCCCTTCATGGACTGAGGCCAGCGCAGAGAATCTACCATGGGCGAAGCCCTTCATGGACTGAGGCCAGTGCAGAGAATCTACCATGGGCGAAGCCCTTCATGGACTGAGGCCAGTATAAATAATCTACCATGGGCGAAGCCCTTCATGGACTGAGGCCAGTGTAAAGAATCTACCATGGGCGAAGCCCTTCATGGACTGAGGCCAGTGTAAAGAATCTACCATGGGCGAAGCCCTTCATGGACTGAGGCCAGTATAAATAATCTACCATGGGCGAAGCCCTTCATGGACTGAGGCCAGTGTAAAGAATCTACCATGGGCGAAGCCCTTCATGGACTGAGGCCAGCGCAGAGAATCTACCATGGGCGAAGCCCTTCATGGACTGAGGCCAGTGCAGAGAATCTACCATGGGCGAAGCCCTTCATGGACTGAGGCCAGTATAAATAATCTACCATGGGCGAAGCCCTTCATGGACTGAGGCCAGTGTAAAGAATCTACCATGGGCGAAGCCCTTCATGGACTGAGGCCAGTGTAAAGAATCTACCATGGGCGAAGCCCTTCATGGACTGAGGCCAGTGCAAAGAATCTACCATGGGCGAAGCCCTTCATGGACTGAGGCCAGTGCAGAGAATCTACCATGGGCGAAGCCCTTCATGGACTGAGGCCAGTGTAAAGAATCTACCATGGGCGAAGCCCTTCATGGACTGAGGCCAGTGCAGAGAATCTACTATGGGCGAAGCCCTTCGTGGACTGAGGCTAGTGTAAAGAATCTGCCATGGGCGAAGCCCTTCATGGACTGAGGCCAGTGCAGAGAATCTACCATTGGCGAAGCCCTTCATGGACTGAGGCCAGTGCAGAGAGTCTACTATGGGCGAAGCCCTTCATGAACTGAGGCCAGTGCAGAGAATCTACTATGGGCGAAGCCCTTCATGGACTGAGGCCAGCGCAGAGAATCTGCCATGGGCGAAGCCCTTCATGGACTGAGGCCAGCGCAGAGAATCTACCATGGGCGAAGCTCTTCATGGACTGAGGCCAGCGCAGAGAATCTACCATGGGCGAAGCTCTTCATGGACTGAGGCCAGTGCAGAGAATCTACTATGGGCGAAGCCCTTCATGGACTGAGGCCAGCGCAGAGAATCTGCCATGGGCGAAGCCCTTCATGGACTGAGGCCAGCGCAGAGAATCTACCATCGGCGAAGCTCTTCATGGACTGAGGCCAGTGTAAAGAATCTACCATGGGCGAAGCCCTTCATGGACTGAGGCCAGTGTAAAGAATCTATCATGGGCGAAGCCCTTCATGGACTGAGGCCAGCGCAGAGAATCTACCATTGGCGAAGCCCTTCATGGACTCAGGCCAGTGCAGAGAGTCTACTATGGGCGAAGCCCTTCATGGACTGAGGCTAGTGTACAGAATCTACCATGGGCGAAGCCCTTCATGGACTGAGGCCAGCGCAGAGAATCTACCATGGGCGAAGCTCTTCATGGACTGAGGCCAGTGCAGAGAATCTACTATGGGCGAAGCCCTTCATGGACTGAGGCCAGCGCAGAGAATCTGCCATGGGCGAAGCCCTTCATGGACTGAGGCCAGCGCAGAGAATCTACCATGGGCGAAGCTCTTCATGGACTGAGGCCAGTGTAAAGAATCTACCATGGGCGAAGCCCTTCATGGACTGAGGCCAGTGTAAAGAATCTACCATGGGCGAAGCCCTTCATGGACTGAGGCCAGTGCAAAGAATCTACCATGGGCGAAGCCCTTCATGGACTGAGGCCAGCGCAGAGAATCTACCATGGGCGAAGCCCTTCATGGACTGAGGCCAGTGCAGAGAATCTACCATTGGCGAAGCCCTTCATGGACTGAGGCCAGTGCAGAGAGTCTACTATGGGCGAAGCCCTTCATGGACTGAGGCTAGTGTACAGAATCTACCATGGGCGAAGCCCTTCATGGACTGAGGCCAGCGCAGAGAATCTACCATGGGCGAAGCCCTTCATGGACTGAGGCCAGTGCAGAGAATCTACCATTGGCGAAGCCCTTCATGGACTGAGGCCAGTGCAGAGAGTCTACTATGGGCGAAGCCCTTCATGGACTGAGGCTAGTGTACAGAATCTACCATGGGCGAAGCCCTTCATGGACTGAGGCCAGCGCAGAGAATCTACCATGGGCGAAGCTCTTCATGGACTGAGGCCAGTGTAAAGAATCTACCATGGGCGAAGCCCTTCATGGACTGAGGCCAGTGTAAAGAATCTACCATGGGCGAAGCCCTTCATGGACTGAGGCCAGTGCAAAGAATCTACCATGGGCGAAGCCCTTCATGGACTGAGGCCAGCGCAGAGAATCTACCATGGGCGAAGCCCTTCATGGACTGAGGCCAGTGCAGAGAATCTACCATGGGCGAAGCCCTTCATGGACTGAGGCCAGTGTAAAGAATCTACCATGGGCGAAGCCCTTCATGGACTGAGGCCAGCGCAGAGAATCTACCATGGGCGAAGCCCTTCATGGACTGAGGCCAGTATAAATAATCTACCATGGGCGAAGCCCTTCATGGACTGAGGCCAGTGTAAAGAATCTACCATGGGCGAAGCCCTTCATGGACTGAGGCCAGTGTAAAGAATCTACCATGGGCGAAGCCCTTCATGGACTGAGGCCAGTGTAAAGAATCTACCATGGGCGAAGCCCTTCATGGACTGAGGCCAGTGTAAAGAATCTACCATGGGCGAAGCCCTTCATGGACTGAGGCCAGTATAAATAATCTACCATGGGCGAAGCCCTTCATGGACTGAGGCAAGTGTAAAGAATCTACCATGGGCGAAGCCCTTCATGGACTGAGGCCAGTGTAAAGAATCTACCATGGGCGAAGCCCTTCATGGACTGAGGCCAGTGCAAAGAATCTACCATGGGCGAAGCCCTTCATGGACTGAGGCCAGCGCAGAGAATCTACCATGGGCGAAGCCCTTCATGCACTGAGGCCAGTGCAGAGAATCTACCATGGGCGAAGCCCTTCATGGACTGAGGCCAGTATAAATAATCTACCATGGGCGAAGCCCTTCATGGACTGAGGCCAGTGTAAAGAATCTACCATGGGCGAAGCCCTTCATGGACTGAGGCCAGTGTAAAGAATCTACCATGGGCGAAGCCCTTCATGGACTGAGGCCAGTGCAAAGAATCTACCATGGGCGAAGCCCTTCATGGACTGAGGCCAGTGCAGAGAATCTACCATGGGCGAAGCCCTTCATGGACTGAGGCCAGTGTAAAGAATCTACCATGGGCGAAGCCCTTCATGGACTGAGGCCAGTGCAGAGAATCTACTATGGGCGAAGCCCTTCGTGGACTGAGGCTAGTGTAAAGAATCTGCCATGGGCGAAGCCCTTCATGGACTGAGGCCAGTGCAGAGAATCTACCATTGGCGAAGCCCTTCATGGACTGAGGCCAGTGCAGAGAGTCTACTATGGGCGAAGCCCTTCATGAACTGAGGCCAGTATAAAGAATCTACCATTGGCGAAGCCCTTCATGGACTCAGGCCAGTGCAGAGAGTCTACTATGGGCGAAGCCCTTCATGGACTGAGGCTAGTGTACAGAATCTACCATGGGCGAAGCCCTTCATGGACTGAGGCCAGCGCAGAGAATCTACCATGGGCGAAGCTCTTCATGGACTGAGGCCAGTGCAGAGAATCTACTATGGGCGAAGCCCTTCATGGACTGAGGCCAGCGCAGAGAATCTGCCATGGGCGAAGCCCTTCATGGACTGAGGCCAGCGCAGAGAATCTACCATGGGCGAAGCTCTTCATGGACTGAGGCCAGTGTAAAGAATCTACCATGGGCGAAGCCCTTCATGGACTGAGGCCAGTGTAAAGAATCTACCATGGGCGAAGCCCTTCATGGACTGAGGCCAGTGCAAAGAATCTACCATGGGCGAAGCCCTTCATGGACTGAGGCCAGCGCAGAGAATCTACCATGGGCGAAGCCCTTCATGGACTGAGGCCAGTGCAGAGAATCTACCATTGGCGAAGCCCTTCATGGACTGAGGCCAGTGCAGAGAGTCTACTATGGGCGAAGCCCTTCATGAACTGAGGCCAGTGTAAAGAATCTACCATTGGCGAAGCCCTTCATGGACTCAGGCCAGTGCAGAGAGTCTACTATGGGCGAAGCCCTTCATGAACTGAGGCCAGTGTAAAGAATCTACCATGGGCGAAGCCCTTCATGGCCTGAGGCCAGTGTAAAGAATCTACCATTGGCGAAGCCCTTCATGGACTGAGGCCAGTGCAGAGAGTCTACTATGGGCGAAGCCCTTCATGAACTGAGGCCAGTGTAAACAATCTAAAATTGGCGAAGCCCTTCATGGACTCAGGCCAGTGCAGAGAGTCTACTATGGGCGAAGCCCTTCATGGACTGAGGCCAGTGCAAAGAATCTACCATGGGCGAAGCCCTTCATGGACTGAGCCCAGTGCAGAGAATCTACCATGGGCGAAGCCCTTCATGGACTGAGGCCAGTGTAAAGAATCTACCATGGGCGAAGCCCTTCATGGACTGAGGCCAGCGCAGAGAATCTACCATGGGCGAAGCCCTTCATGGACTGAGGCCAGTGTAAAGAATCTACCATGGGCGAAGCCCTTCATGGACTGAGGCCAGTGTAAAGAATCTACCATGGGCGAAGCCCTTCATGGACTGAGGCCAGTGCAAAGAATCTACCATGGGCGAAGCCCTTCATGGACTGAGGCCAGCGCAGAGAATCTACCATGGGCGAAGCCCTTCATGGACTGAGGCCAGTGCAGAGAATCTACCATGGGCGAAGCCCTTCATGGACTGAGGCCAGTGTAAAGAATCTACCATGGGCGAAGCCCTTCATGGACTGAGGCCAGTGTAAAGAATCTACCATGGGCGAAGCCCTTCATGGACTGAGGCCAGCGCAGAGAATCTACCATGGGCGAAGCCCTTCATAGACTGAGGCCAGTGTAAAGAATCTACCATGGGCGAAGCCCTTCATGGACTGAGGCCAGTGTAAAGAATCTACCATGGGCGAAGCCCTTCATGGACTGAGGCCAGCGCAGAGAATCTACCATGGGCGATGCCCTTCATGGACTGAGGCCAGTATAAATAATCTACCATGGGCGAAACCCTTCATGGACTGAGGCCAGTGTAAAGAATCTACCATGGGCGAAGCCCTTCATGGACTGAGGCCAGTATAAATAATCTACCATGGGCGATGCCCTTCATGGACTGAGGCCAGTATAAATAATCTACCATGGGCGAAGCCCTTCATGGACTGAGGCCAGTGTAAAGAATCTACCATGGGCGAAGCCCTTCATGGACTGAGGCCAGTATAAATAATCTACCATGGGCGATGCCCTTCATGGACTGAGGCCAGTATAAATAATCTACCATGGGCGAAGCCCTTCATGGACTGAGGCCAGTGTAAAGAATCTACCATGGGCAAAGCACTTCATGGACTGAGGCCAGTGTAAAGAATCTACCATGGGCGAAGCCCTTCATGGACTGAGGCCAGTGCAAAGAATCTACCATGGGCGAAGCCCTTCATGGACTGAGGCCAGCGCAGAGAGTCTACTATGGGCGAAGCCCTTCATGGACTGAGGCCAGTGTAAAGAATCTACCATGGGCGAAGCCCTTCATGGACTGAGGCCAGTGCAGAGAATCTACCATTGGCGAAGCCCTTCATGGACTGAGGCCAGTGCAGAGAGTCTACTATGGGCGAAGCCCTTCATGAACTGAGGCCAGTGTAAAGAATCTACCATTGGCGAAGCCCTTCATGGACTCAGGCCAGTGCAGAGAGTCTATATGGGCGAAGCCCTTCATGGACTGAGGCCAGTGTAAAGAATCTACCATGGGCGAAGCCCTTCATGGACTGAGGCCAGTGCAGAGAATCTACTATGGGCGAAGCACTTCATGGACTGAGACCAGTGTAAAGAATCTACCATGGGCGAAGCCCTTCATGGACTGAGGCCAGTGCAGAGAATCTACCATGGGCGAAGCCCTTCATGGACTGAGGCCAGTGTAAAGAATCTACCATGGGCGAAGCCCTTCATGGACTGAGGCCAGTATAAATAATCTACCATGGGCGAAGCCCTTCATGGACTGAGGCCAGTGTAAAGAATCTACCATGGGCGAAGCCCTTCATGGACTGAGGCCAGTGTAAAGAATCTACCATGGGCGAAGCCCTTCATGGACTGAGGCCAGTGCAAAGAATCTACCATGGGCGAAGCCCTTCATGGACTGAGGCCAGCGCAGAGAATCTACCATGGGCGAAGCCCTTCATGGACTGAGGCCAGTGCAGAGAATCTACCATGGGCGAAGCCCTTCATGGACTGAGGCCAGTGTAAAGAATCTACCATGGGCGAAGCCCTTCATGGACTGAGGCCAGTGCAGAGAGTCTACTATGGGCGAAGCCCTTCATGGACTGAGGCCAGCGCAGAGAATCTACCATGGGCGAAGCTCTTCATGGACTGAGGCCAGTGCAGAGAATCTACTATGTGCGAAGCCCTTCATGGACTGAGGCCAGCGCAGAGAATCTGCCATGGGCGAAGCCCTTCATGGACTGAGGCCAGCGCAGAGAATCTACCATGGGCGAAGCCCTTCATGGACTGAGGCCAGTGCAGAGAATCTACCATGGGCGAAGCCCTTCATGGACTGAGGCCAGTGTAAAGAATCTACCATGGGCGAAGCCCTTCATGGACTGAGGCCAGCGCAGAGAATCTACCATGGGCGAAGCCCTTCATGGACTGAGGCCAGTGCAGAGAATCTACCATGGGCGAAGCCCTTCATGGACTGAGGCCAGTGTAAAGAATCTACCATGGGCGAAGCCCTTCATGGACTGAGGCCAGTGCAGAGAATCTACTATGGGCGAAGCCCTTCATGAACTGAGGCCAGTGTTAAGAATCTACCATGGGCGAAGCCCTTCATGGACTGAGGCCAGCGCAGAGAATCTACCATGGGCGAAGCCCTTCATGGACTGAGGCCAGTGCAGAGAATCTACCATGGGCGAAGCCCTTCATGGACTGAGGCCAGTGTAAAGAATCTACCATGGGCGAAGCCCTTCATGGACTGAGGCCAGTATAAATAATCTACCATGGGCGAAGCCCTTCATGGACTGAGGCCAGTGTAAAGAATCTACCATGGGCGAAGCCCTTCATGGACTGAGGCCAGTGCAAAGAATCTACCATGGGCGAAGCCCTTCATGGACTGAGGCCAGCGCAGAGAATCTACCATGGGCGAAGCCCTTCATGGACTGAGGCCAGTGCAGAGAATCTACCATGGGCGAAGCCCTTCATGGACTGAGGCCAGTGTAAAGAATCTACCATGGGCGAAGCCCTTCATGGACTGAGGCCAGTGCAGAGAATCTACTATGGGCGAAGCCCTTCGTGGACTGAGGCTAGTGTAAAGAATCTGCCATGGGCGAAGCCCTTCATGGACTGAGGCCAGTGTAAAGAATCTACCATGGGCGAAGCCCTTCATGGACTGAGGCCAGCGCAGAGAATCTACCATGGGCGAAGCCCTTCATGGACTGAGGCCAGTGCAGAGAATCTACCATGGGCGAAGCCCTTCATGGACTGAGGCCAGTGTAAAGAATCTACCATGGGCGAAGCCCTTCATGGACTGAGGCCAGTGCAGAGAATCTACCATGGGCGAAGCCCTTCATGGACTGAGGCCAGCGCAGAGAATCTACCATGGGCGAAGCCCTTCATGGACTGAGGCCAGTGCAGAGAATCTACCATGGGCGAAGCCCTTCATGGACTGAGGCCAGTGTAAAGAATCTACCATGGGCGAAGCCCTTCATGGACTGAGGCCAGTATAAATAATCTACCATGGGCGAAGCCCTTCATGGACTGAGGCCAGTGTAAAGAATCTACCATGGGCGAAGCCCTTCATGGACTGAGGCCAGTGCAAAGAATCTACCATGGGCGAAGCCCTTCATGGACTGAGGCCAGCGCAGAGAATCTACCATGGGCGAAGCCCTTCATGGACTGAGGCCAGTGCAGAGAATCTACCATGGGCGAAGCCCTTCATGGACTGAGGCCAGTGTAAAGAATCTACCATGGGCGATGCCCTTCATGGACTGAGGCCAGTATAAATAATCTACCATGGGCGAAGCCCTTCATGGACTGAGGCCAGTGTAAAGAATCTACCATGGGCGAAGCACTTCATGGACTGAGGCCAGTGTAAAGAATCTACCATGGGCGAAGCCCTTCATGGACTGAGGCCAGTGCAAAGAATCTACCATGGGCGAAGCCCTTCATGGACTGAGGCCAGCGCAGAGAGTCTACTATGGGCGAAGCCCTTCATGGACTGAGGCCAGTGTAAAGAATCTACCATGGGCGAAGCCCTTCATGGACTGAGGCCAGTGCAGAGAATCTACCATGGGCGAAGCCCTTCATGGACTGAGGCCAGTGTAAAGAATCTACCATGGGCGAAGCCCGTCATGGACTGAGGCCAGTGCAGAGAATCTACCATGGGCGAAGCCCTTCATGGACTGAGGCCAGTGTAAAGAATCTACCATGGGCGAAGCCCTTCATGGACTGAGGCCAGTATAAATAATCTACCATGGGCGAAGCCCTTCATGGACTGAGGCCAGTGTAAAGAATCTACCATGGGCGAAGCCCTTCATGGACTGAGGCCAGTGCAAAGAATCTACCATGGGCGAAGCCCTTCATGGACTGAGGCCAGCGCAGAGAATCTACCATGGGCGAAGCCCTTCATGGACTGAGGCCAGTGCAGAGAATCTACCATGGGCGAAGCCCTTCATGGACTGAGGCCAGTGTAAAGAATCTACCATGGGCGAAGCCCTTCATGGACTGAGGCCAGTGCAGAGAGTCTACTATGGGCGAAGCCCTTCATGGACTGAGGCCAGCGCAGAGAATCTACCATGGGCGAAGCTCTTCATGGACTGAGGCCAGTGCAGAGAATCTACTATGTGCGAAGCCCTTCATGGACTGAGGCCAGCGCAGAGAATCTGCCATGGGCGAAGCCCTTCATGGACTGAGGCCAGCGCAGAGAATCTACCATGGGCGAAGCTCTTCATGGACTGAGGCCAGTGTAAAGAATCTACCATGGGCGAAGCCCTTCATGGACTGAGGCCAGTGTAAAGAATCTACCATGGGCGAAGCCCTTCATGGACTGAGGCCAGTGCAGAGAATCTACCATGGGCGAAGCCCTTCATGGACTGAGGCCAGTGTAAAGAATCTACCATGGGCGATGCCCTTCATGGACTGAGGCCAGTATAAATAATCTACCATGGGCGAAGCCCTTCATGGACTGAGGCCAGTGTAAAGAATCTACCATGGGCGAAGCCCTTCATGGACTGAGGCCAGTGTAAAGAATCTACCATGGGCGAAGCCCTTCATGGACTGAGGCCAGTGTAAAGAATCTACCATGGGCGAAGCCCTTCATGGACTGAGGCCAGTGTAAAGAATCTACCATGGGCGAAGCCCTTCATGGACTGAGGCCAGTGCAGAGAATCTACTATGGGCGAAGCCCTTCGTGGACTGAGGCTAGTGTAAAGAATCTGCCATGGGCGAAGCCCTTCATGGACTGAGGCCAGTGCAGAGAATCTACCATTGGCGAAGCCCTTCATGGACTGAGGCCAGTGCAGAGAATCTACCATGGGCGAAGCCCTTCATGGACTGAGGCCAGCGCAGAGAATCTACCATGGGCGAAGCCCTTCATGGACTGAGGCCAGTGTAAAGAATCTGCCATGGGCGAAGCCCTTCATGGACTGAGGCCAGCGCAGAGAATCTACCATGGGCGAAGCTCTTCATGGACTGAGGCCAGTGTAAAGAATCTACCATGGGCGAAGCCCTTCATGGACTGAGGCCAGTGTAAAGAATCTACCATGGGCGAAGCCCTTCATGGACTGAGGCCAGTGTAAAGAATCTACCATGGGCGAAGCCCTTCATGGACTGAGGCCAGTGCAGAGAATCTACTATGGGCGAAGCCCTTCGTGGACTGAGGCTAGTGTAAAGAATCTGCCATGGGCGAAGCCCTTCATGGACTGAGGCCAGTGCAGAGAATCTACCATGGGCGAAGCCCTTCATGGACTGAGGCCAGCGCAGAGAATCTACCATGGGCGAAGCCCTTCATGGACTGAGGCCAGTGTAAAGAATCTACCATGGGCGAAGCCCTTCATGGACTGAGGCCAGTGTAAAGAATCTGCCATGGGCGAAGCCCTTCATGGACTGAGGCCAGCGCAGAGAATCTACCATGGGCGAAGCCCTTCATGGACTGAGGCCAGCGCAGAGAATCTACCATGGGCGAAGCCCTTCATGGACTGAGGCCAGTGTAAAGAATCTACCATGGGCGAAGCCCTTCATGGACTGAGGCCAGCGCAGAGAATCTACCATGGGCGAAGCCCTTCATGGACTGAGGCCAGTGCAGAGAATCTACCATGGGCGAAGCCCTTCATGGACTGAGGCCAGTGTAAAGAATCTACCATGGGCGAAGCCCTTCATGGACTGAGGCCAGCGCAGAGAATCTACCATGGGCGAAGCTCTTCATGGACTGAGGCCAGTGTAAAGAATCTACCATGGGCGAAGCCCTTCATGGACTGAGGCCAGTGTAAAGAATCTGCCATGGGCGAAGCCCTTCATGGACTGAGGCCAGCGCAGAGAATCTACCATGGGCGAAGCCCTTCATGGACTGAGGCCAGCGCAGAGAATCTACCATGGGCGAAGCCCTTCATGGACTGAGGCCAGCGCAGAGAATCTACCATGGGCGAAGCCCTTCATGGACTGAGGCCAGTGCAGAGAATCTACCATGGGCGAAGCCCTTCATGGACTGAGGCCAGTGTAAAGAATCTACCATGGGCGAAGCCCTTCATGGACTGAGGCCAGTGTAAAGAATCTGCCATGGGCGAAGCCCTTCATGGACTGAGGCCAGCGCAGAGAATCTACCATGGGCGAAGCTCTTCATGGACTGAGGCCAGTGTAAAGAATCTACCATGGGCGAAGCCCTTCATGGACTGAGGCCAGTGTAAAGAATCTACCATGGGCGAAGCCCTTCATGGACTGAGGCCAGTGTAAAGAATCTGCCATGGGCGAAGCCCTTCATGGACTGAGGCCAGCGCAGAGAATCTACCATGGGCGAAGCTCTTCATGGACTGAGGCCAGTGTAAAGAATCTACCATGGGCGAAGCCCTTCATGGACTGAGGCCAGTGCAGAGAATCTACCATGGGCGAAGCCCTTCATGGACTGAGGCCAGCGCAGAGAATCTACCATGGGCGAAGCCCTTCATGGACTGAGGCCAGTGTAAAGAATCTACCATGGGCGAAGCCCTTCATGGACTGAGGCCAGTGTAAAGAATCTGCCATGGGCGAAGCCCTTCATGGACTGAGGCCAGCGCAGAGAATCTACCATGGGCGAAGCTCTTCATGGACTGAGGCCAGTGTAAAGAATCTACCATGGGCGAAGCCCTTCATGGACTGAGGCCAGTGCAGAGAATCTACCATGGGCGAAGCCCTTCATGGACTGAGGCCAGCGCAGAGAATCTACCATGGGCGAAGCCCTTCATGGACTGAGGCCAGTGCAGAGAATCTACCATGGGCGAAGCCCTTCATGGACTGAGGCCAGTGTAAAGAATCTACCATGGGCGAAGCCCTTCATGGACTGAGGCCAGTGTAAAGAATCTGCCATGGGCGAAGCCCTTCATGGACTGAGGCCAGCGCAGAGAATCTACCATGGGCGAAGCTCTTCATGGACTGAGGCCAGTGTAAAGAATCTACCATGGGCGAAGCCCTTCATGGACTGAGGCCAGTGCAGAGAATCTACCATGGGCGAAGCCCTTCATGGACTGAGGCCAGTGTAAAGAATCTACCATGGGCGATGCCCTTCATGGACTGAGGCCAGTATAAATAATCTACCATGGGCGTAGCCCTTCATGGACTGAGGCCAGTGTAAAGAATCTACCATGGGCGAAGCACTTCATGGACTGAGGCCAGTGTAAAGAATCTACCATGGGCGAAGCCCTTCATGGACTGAGGCCAGTGCAAAGAATCTACCATGGGCGAAGCCCTTCATGGACTGAGGCCAGCGCAGAGAGTCTACTATGGGCGAAGCCCTTCATGGACTGAGGCCAGTGTAAAGAATCTACCATGGGCGAAGCCCTTCATGGACTGAGGCCAGTGCAGAGAATCTACCATGGGCGAAGCCCTTCATGGACTGAGGCCAGTGTAAAGAATCTACCATGGGCGAAGCCCGTCATGGACTGAGGCCAGTGCAGAGAATCTACCATGGGCGAAGCCCTTCATGGACTGAGGCCAGTGTAAAGAATCTACCATGGGCGAAGCCCTTCATGGACTGAGGCCAGTATAAATAATCTACCATGGGCGAAGCCCTTCATGGACTGAGGCCAGTGTAAAGAATCTACCATGGGCGAAGCCCTTCATGGACTGAGGCCAGTGCAAAGAATCTACCATGGGCGAAGCCCTTCATGGACTGAGGCCAGCGCAGAGAATCTACCATGGGCGAAGCCCTTCATGGACTGAGGCCAGTGCAGAGAATCTACCATGGGCGAAGCCCTTCATGGACTGAGGCCAGTGTAAAGAATCTACCATGGGCGAAGCCCTTCATGGACTGAGGCCAGTGCAGAGAGTCTACTATGGGCGAAGCCCTTCATGGACTGAGGCCAGCGCAGAGAATCTACCATGGGCGAAGCTCTTCATGGACTGAGGCCAGTGCAGAGAATCTACTATGTGCGAAGCCCTTCATGGACTGAGGCCAGCGCAGAGAATCTGCCATGGGCGAAGCCCTTCATGGACTGAGGCCAGCGCAGAGAATCTACCATGGGCGAAGCTCTTCATGGACTGAGGCCAGTGTAAAGAATCTACCATGGGCGAAGCCCTTCATGGACTGAGGCCAGTGTAAAGAATCTACCATGGGCGAAGCCCTTCATGGACTGAGGCCAGTGCAAAGAATCTACCATGGGCGAAGCCCTTCATGGACTGAGGCCAGCGCAGAGAATCTACCATGGGCGAAGCCCTTCATGGACTGAGGCCAGTGCAGAGAATCTACCATGGGCGAAGCCCTTCATGGACTGAGGCCAGTGTAAAGAATCTACCATGGGCGAAGCCCTTCATGGACTGAGGCCAGTGCAGAGAATCTACTATGGGCGAAGCCCTTCATGAACTGAGGCCAGTGTTAAGAATCTACCATGGGCGAAGCCCTTCATGGACTGAGGCCAGCGCAGAGAATCTACCATGGGCGAAGCCCTTCATGGACTGAGGCCAGTGCAGAGAATCTACCATGGGCGAAACCCTTCATGGACTGAGGCCAGTGTAAAGAATCTACCATGGGCGAAGCCCTTCATGGACTGAGGCCAGTATAAATAATCTACCATGGGCGAAGCCCTTCATGGACTGAGGCCAGTGTAAAGAATCTACCATGGGCGAAGCCCTTCATGGACTGAGGCCAGTGCAAAGAATCTACCATGGGCGAAGCCCTTCATGGACTGAGGCCAGCGCAGAGAATCTACCATGGGCGAAGCCCTTCATGGACTGAGGCCAGTGCAGAGAATCTACCATGGGCGAAGCCCTTCATGGACTGAGGCCAGTGTAAAGAATCTACTATGGGCGAAGCCCTTCGTGGACTGAGGCTAGTGTAAAGAATCTACCATGGGCGAAGCCCTTCATGGACTGAGGCCAGTGTAAAGAATCTACCATGGGCGAAGCCCTTCATGGACTGAGGCCAGTGTAAAGAATCTACCATGGGCGAAGCCCTTCATGGACTGAGGCAAGTGCAGAGAATCTACTATGGGCGAAGCCCTTCGTGGACTGAGGCTAGTGTAAAGAATCTGCCATGGGCGAAGCCCTTCATGGACTGAGGCCAGTGCAGAGAATCTACCATTGGCGAAGCCCTTCATGGACTGAGGCCAGTGCAGAGAATCTACCATGGGCGAAGCCCTTCATGGACTGAGGCCAGCGCAGAGAATCTACCATGGGCGAAGCCCTTCATGGACTGAGGCCAGTGCAGAGAATCTACCATGGGCGAAGCCCTTCATGGACTGAGGCCAGTGTAAAGAATCTACCATGGGCGAAGCCCTTCATGGACTGAGGCCAGTGCAGAGAATCTACCATGGGCGAAGCCCTTCATGGACTGAGGCCAGTGTAAAGAATCTACCATGGGCGATGCCCTTCATGGACTGAGGCCAGTATAAATAATCTACCATGGGCGAAGCCCTTCATGGACTGAGGCCAGTGTAAAGAATCTACCATGGGCGAAGCCCTTCATGGACTGAGGCCAGTGTAAAGAATCTACCATGGGCGAAGCCCTTCATGGACTGAGGCCAGTGTAAAGAATCTACCATGGGCGAAGCCCTTCATGGACTGAGGCCAGTGTAAAGAATCTACCATGGGCGAAGCCCTTCATGGACTGAGGCCAGTGCAGAGAATCTACTATGGGCGAAGCCCTTCGTGGACTGAGGCTAGTGTAAAGAATCTGCCATGGGCGAAGCCCTTCATGGACTGAGGCCAGTGCAGAGAATCTACCATTGGCGAAGCCCTTCATGGACTGAGGCCAGTGCAGAGAATCTACCATGGGCGAAGCCCTTCATGGACTGAGGCCAGCGCAGAGAATCTACCATGGGCGAAGCCCTTCATGGACTGAGGCCAGTGTAAAGAATCTGCCATGGGCGAAGCCCTTCATGGACTGAGGCCAGCGCAGAGAATCTACCATGGGCGAAGCTCTTCATGGACTGAGGCCAGTGTAAAGAATCTACCATGGGCGAAGCCCTTCATGGACTGAGGCCAGTGTAAAGAATCTACCATGGGCGAAGCCCTTCATGGACTGAGGCCAGTGTAAAGAATCTACCATGGGCGAAGCCCTTCATGGACTGAGGCCAGTGCAGAGAATCTACTATGGGCGAAGCCCTTCGTGGACTGAGGCTAGTGTAAAGAATCTGCCATGGGCGAAGCCCTTCATGGACTGAGGCCAGTGCAGAGAATCTACCATGGGCGAAGCCCTTCATGGACTGAGGCCAGCGCAGAGAATCTACCATGGGCGAAGCCCTTCATGGACTGAGGCCAGTGCAGAGAATCTACCATGGGCGAAGCCCTTCATGGACTGAGGCCAGTGTAAAGAATCTACCATGGGCGAAGCCCTTCATGGACTGAGGCCAGTGCAGAGAATCTACCATGGGCGAAGCCCTTCATGGACTGAGGCCAGCGCAGAGAATCTACCATGGGCGAAGCCCTTCATGGACTGAGGCCAGTGCAGAGAATCTACCATGGGCGAAGCCCTTCATGGACTGAGGCCAGTGTAAAGAATCTACCATGGGCGAAGCCCTTCATGGACTGAGGCCAGTGTAAAGAATCTGCCATGGGCGAAGCCCTTCATGGACTGAGGCCAGCGCAGAGAATCTACCATGGGCGAAGCTCTTCATGGACTGAGGCCAGTGTAAAGAATCTACCATGGGCGAAGCCCTTCATGGACTGAGGCCAGTGTAAATAATCTACCATGGGCGAAGCCCTTCATGGACTGAGGCCAGTGTAAAGAATCTGCCATGGGAGAAGCCCTTCATGGACTGAGGCCAGCGCAGAGAATCTACCATGGGCGAAGCTCTTCATGGACTGAGGCCAGTGTAAAGAATCTACCATGGGCGAAGCCCTTCATGGACTGAGGCCAGTGCAGAGAATCTACCATGGGCGAAGCCCTTCATGGACTGAGGCCAGCGCAGAGAATCTACCATGGGCGAAGCCCTTCATGGACTGAGGCCAGTGTAAAGAATCTACCATGGGCGAAGCCCTTCATGGACTGAGGCCAGTGTAAAGAATCTGCCATGGGCGAAGCCCTTCATGGACTGAGGCCAGCGCAGAGAATCTACCATGGGCGAAGCTCTTCATGGACTGAGGCCAGTGTAAAGAATCTACCATGGGCGAAGCCCTTCATGGACTGAGGCCAGTGCAGAGAATCTACCATGGGCGAAGCCCTTCATGGACTGAGGCCAGCGCAGAGAATCTACCATGGGCGAAGCCCTTCATGGACTGAGGCCAGTGCAGAGAATCTACCATGGGCGAAGCCCTTCATGGACTGAGGCCAGTGTAAAGAATCTACCATGGGCGAAGCCCTTCATGGACTGAGGCCAGTGTAAAGAATCTACCATGGGCGAAGCCCTTCATGGACTGAGGCCAGTGCAGAGAATCTACCATGGGCGAAGCTCTTCATGGACTGAGGCCAGTGTAAAGAATCTACCATGGGCGAAGCCCTTCATGGACTGAGGCCAGTGCAGAGAATCTACCATGGGCGAAGCCCTTCATGGACTGAGGCCAGTGTTAAGAATCTACCATGGGCGAAGCCCTTCATGGACTGAGGCCAGTGCAGAGAATCTACCATGGGCGAAGCCCTTCATGGACTGAGGCCAGTGTAAAGAATCTACCATGGGCGAAGCCCTTCATGGACTGAGGCCAGTGCAGAGAATCTACTATGGGCGAAGCCCTTCATGAACTGAGGCCAGTGTTAAGAATCTACCATGGGCGAAGCCCTTCATGGACTGAGGCCAGTGTAAAGAATCTACCATGGGCGAAGCCCTTCATGGACTGAGGCCAGTGCAAAGAATCTACCATGGGCGAAGCCCTTCATGGACTGAGGCCAGCGCAGAGAATCTACCATGGGCGAAGCCCTTCATGGACTGAGGCCAGTGTAAACAATCTAAAATTGGCGAAGCCCTTCATGGACTCAGGCCAGTGCAGAGAGTCTACTATGGGCGAAGCCCTTCATGGACTGAGGCCAGTGCAAAGAATCTACCATGGGCGAAGCCCTTCATGGACTGAGCCCAGTGCAGAGAATCTACCATGGGCGAAGCCCTTCATGGACTGAGGCCAGTGTAAAGAATCTACCATGGGCGAAGCCCTTCATGGACTGAGGCCAGCGCAGAGAATCTACCATGGGCGAAGCCCTTCATGGACTGAGGCCAGTATAAATAATCTACCATGGGCGAAGCCCTTCATGGACTGAGGCCAGTATAAATAATCTACCATGGGCGAAGCCCTTCATGGACTGAGGCCAGTGTAAAGAATCTACCATGGGCGAAGCCCTTCATGGACTGAGGCCAGTATAAATAATCTACCATGGGCGAAGCCCTTCATGGACTGAGGCCAGTGCAGAGAATCTACCATGGGCGAAGCCCTTCATGGACTGAGGCCAGCGCAGAGAATCTACCATGGGCGAAGCCCTTCATGGACTGAGGCCAGTGCAGAGAATCTACCATGGGCGAAGCCCTTCATGGACTGAGGCCAGTGTAAACAATCTACCATGGGCGAAGCCCTTCATGGACTGAGGCCAGTGCAGAGAATCTACTATGGGCGAAGCCCTTCATGAACTGAGGCCAGTGTTAAGAATCTACCATGGGCGAAGCCCTTCATGGACTGAGGCCAGTGCAGAGAATCTACCATGGGCGAAGCCCTTCATGGACTGAGGCCAGTGTAAAGAATCTACCATGGGCGAAGCCCTTCATGGACTGAGGCCAGTGTAAAGAATCTACCATGGGCGAAGCCCTTCATGGACTGAGGCCAGTGCAGAGAATCTACTATGGGCGAAGCCCTTCGTGGACTGAGGCTAGTGTAAAGAATCTGCCATGGGCGAAGCCCTTCATGGACTGAGGCCAGTGCAGAGAATCTACCATGGGCGAAGCCCTTCATGGACTGAGGCCAGCGCAGAGAATCTACCATGGGCGAAGCCCTTCATGGACTGAGGCCAGTGCAGAGAATCTACCATGGGCGAAGCCCTTCATGGACTGAGGCCAGTGTAAAGAATCTACCATGGGCGAAGCCCTTCATGGACTGAGGCCAGTGCAGAGAATCTACCATGGGCGAAGCAATTCATGGACTGAGGCCAGCGCAGAGAATCTACCATGGGCGAAGCCCTTCATGGACTGAGGCCAGTGCAGAGAATCTACCATGGGCGAAGCCCTTCATGGACTGAGGCCAGTGTAAAGAATCTACCATGGGCGAAGCCCTTCATGGACTGAGGCCAGTGTAAAGAATCTGCCATGGGCGAAGCCCTTCATGGACTGAGGCCAGCGCAGAGAATCTACCATGGGCGAAGCTCTTCATGGACTGAGGCCAGTGTAAAGAATCTACCATGGGCGAAGCCCTTCATGGACTGAGGCCAGTGTAAAGAATCTACCATGGGCGAAGCCCTTCATGGACTGAGGCCAGTGTAAAGAATCTGCCATGGGAGAAGCCCTTCATGGACTGAGGCCAGCGCAGAGAATCTACCATGGGCGAAGCTCTTCATGGACTGAGGCCAGTGTAAAGAATCTACCATGGGCGAAGCCCTTCATGGACTGAGGCCAGTGCAGAGAATCTACCATGGGCGAAGCCCTTCATGGACTGAGGCCAGCGCAGAGAATCTACCATGGGCGAAGCCCTTCATGGACTGAGGCCAGTGTAAAGAATCTACCATGGGCGAAGCCCTTCATGGACTGAGGCCAGTGTAAAGAATCTGCCATGGGCGAAGCCCTTCATGGACTGAGGCCAGCGCAGAGAATCTACCATGGGCGAAGCTCTTCATGGACTGAGGCCAGTGTAAAGAATCTACCATGGGCGAAGCCCTTCATGGACTGAGGCCAGTGCAGAGAATCTACCATGGGCGAAGCCCTTCATGGACTGAGGCCAGCGCAGAGAATCTACCATGGGCGAAGCCCTTCATGGACTGAGGCCAGTGCAGAGAATCTACCATGGGCGAAGCCCTTCATGGACTGAGGCCAGTGTAAAGAATCTACCATGGGCGAAGCCCTTCATGGACTGAGGCCAGTGTAAAGAATCTGCCATGGGCGAAGCCCTTCATGGACTGAGGCCAGCGCAGAGAATCTACCATGGGCGAAGCTCTTCATGGACTGAGGCCAGTGTAAAGAATCTACCATGGGCGAAGCCCTTCATGGACTGAGGCCAGTGCAGAGAATCTACCATGGGCGAAGCCCTTCATGGACTGAGGCCAGCGCAGAGAATCTACCATGGGCGAAGCCCTTCATGGACTGAGGCCAGTGCAGAGAATCTACCATGGGCGAAGCCCTTCATGGACTGAGGCCAGTGTAAAGAATCTACCATGGGCGAAGCCCTTCATGGACTGAGGCCAGTGCAGAGAATCTACTATGGGCGAAGCCCTTCATGAACTGAGGCCAGTGTTAAGAATCTACCATGGGCGAAGCCCTTCATGGACTGAGGCCAGCGCAGAGAATCTACCATGGGCGAAGCCCTTCATGGACTGAGGCCAGTGCAGAGAATCTACCATGGGCGAAGCCCTTCATGGACTGAGGCCAGCGCAGAGAATCTACCATGGGCGAAGCTCTTCATGGACTGAGGCCAGTGTAAAGAATCTACCATGGGCGAAGCCCTTCATGGACTGAGGCCAGTGCAGAGAATCTACCATGGGCGAAGCCCTTCATGGACTGAGGCCAGCGCAGAGAATCTACCATGGGCGAAGCTCTTCATGGACTGAGGCCAGTGTAAAGAATCTACCATGGGCGAAGCCCTTCATGGACTGAGGCCAGTGCAGAGAATCTACCATGGGCGAAGCCCTTCATGGACTGAGGCCAGCGCAGAGAATCTACCATGGGCGAAGCCCTTCATGGACTGAGGCCAGTGCAGAGAATCTACCATGGGCGAAGCCCTTCATGGACTGAGGCCAGTGTAAACAATCTACCATGGGCGAAGCCCTTCATGGACTGAGGCCAGTGCAGAGAATCTACTATGGGCGAAGCCCTTCATGAACTGAGGCCAGTGTTAAGAATCTACCATGGGCGAAGCCCTTCATGGACTGAGGCCAGCGCAGAGAATCTACCATGGGCGAAGCCCTTCATGGACTGAGGCCAGTGCAGAGAATCTACCATGGGCGAAGCCCTTCATGGACTGAGGCCAGTGTAAAGAATCTACCATGGGCGAAGCCCTTCATGGACTGAGGCCAGTATAAATAATCTACCATGGGCGAAGCCCTTCATGGACTGAGGCCAGTGTAAAGAATCTACCATGGGCGAAGCCCTTCATGGACTGAGGCCAGTGCAAAGAATCTACCATGGGCGAAGCCCTTCATGGACTGAGGCCAGCGCAGAGAATCTACCATGGGCGAAGCCCTTCATGGACTGAGGCCAGTGCAGAGAATCTACCATGGGCGAAGCCCTTCATGGACTGAGGCCAGTGTAAAGAATCTACCATGGGCGATGCCCTTCATGGACTGAGGCCAGTATAAATAATCTACCATGGGCGAAGCCCTTCATGGACTGAGGCCAGTGTAAAGAATCTACCATGGGCGAAGCCCTTCATGGACTGAGGCCAGTGTAAAGAATCTACCATGGGCGAAGCCCTTCATGGACTGAGGCCAGTGCAAAGAATCTACCATGGGCGAAGCCCTTCATGGACTGAGGCCAGTGTAAAGAATCTACCATGGGCGAAGCCCTTCATGGACTGAGGCCAGTGCAAAGAATCTACCATGGGCGAAGCCCTTCATGGACTGAGGCCAGTGCAGAGAATCTACTATGGGCGAAGCCCTTCGTGGACTGAGGCTAGTGTAAAGAATCTGCCATGGGCGAAGCCCTTCATGGACTGAGGCCAGTGCAGAGAATCTACCATTGGCGAAGCTCTTCATGGACTGAGGCCAGTGCAGAGAATCTACTATGGGCGAAGTCCTTCATGGACTGAGACCAGTGTAAAGAATCTACCATGGGCGAAGCCCTTCATGGACTGAGGCCAGTGCAGAGAATCTACCATTGGCGAAGCCCTTCATGGACTGAGGCCAGTGCAGAGAGTCTACTATGGGCGAAGCCCTTCATGAACTGAGGGTAGTGTAAACAATCTAAAATTGGCGAAGCCCTTCATGGACTCAGGCCAGTGCAGAGAGTCTACTATGGGCGAAGCCCTTCATGGACTGAGGCCAGTGCAAAGAATCTACCATGGGCGAAGCCCTTCATGGACTGAGCCCAGTGCAGAGAATCTACCATGGGCGAAGCCCTTCATGGACTGAGGCCAGTGTAAAGAATCTACCATGGGCGAAGCCCTTCATGGACTGAGGCCAGCGCAGAGAATCTACCATGGGCGAAGCCCTTCATGGACTGAGGCCAGTATAAATAATCTACCATGGGCGAAGCCCTTCATGGACTGAGGCCAGTGTAAAGAATCTACCATGGGCGAAGCCCTTCATGGACTGAGGCCAGTGCAGAGAATCTACCATGGGCGAAGCCCTTCATGGACTGAGGCCAGTGTAAGAATCTACCATGGGCGAAGCCCTTCATGGACTGAGGCCAGTGTAAAGAATCTACCATGGGCGAAGCCCTTCATGGACTGAGGCCAGTGCAGAGAATCTACTATGGGCGAAGCCCTTCATGGACTGAGACCAGTGTAAAGAATCTACCATGGGCGAAGCCCTTCATGGACTGAGGCCAGCGCAGAGAATCTACCATGGGCGAAGCCCTTCATGGACTGAGGCCAGTGTAAAGAATCTACCATGGGCGAAGCCCTTCATGGACTGAGGCCAGTATAAATAATCTACCATGGGCGAAGCCCTTCATGGACTGAGGCCAGTGTAAAGAATCTACCATGGGCGAAGCCCTTCATGGACTGAGGCCAGTATAAATAATCTACCATGGGCGAAGCCCTTCATGGACTGAGGCCAGTGTAAAGAATCTACCATGGGCGAAGCCCTTCATGGACTGAGGCCAGTGTAAAGAATCTACCATGGGCGAAGCCCTTCATGGACTGAGGCCAGTGCAAAGAATCTACCATGGGCGAAGCCCTTCATGGACTGAGGCCAGCGCAGAGAATCTACCATGGGCGAAGCCCTTCATGGACTGAGGCCAGTGCAGAGAATCTACTATGGGCGAAGCCCTTCGTGGACTGAGGCTAGTGTAAAGAATCTGCCATGGGCGAAGCCCTTCATGGACTGAGGCCAGTGCAGAGAATCTACCATTGGCGAAGCCCTTCATGGACTGAGGCCAGTGCAGAGAGTCTACTATGGGCGAAGCCCTTCATGAACTGAGGCCAGTGTAAAGAATCTACCATTGGCGAAGCCCTTCATGGACTCAGGCCAGTGCAGAGAGTCTATATGGGCGAAGCCCTTCATGGACTGAGGCCAGTGTTAAGAATCTACCATGGGCGAAGCCCTTCATGGACTGAGGCCAGTGCAGAGAATCTACCATGGGCGAAGCCCTTCATGGACTGATTCCAGTGTAAAGAATCTACCATGGGCGAAGCCCTTCATGGACTGAGGCCAGTATAAATAATCTACCATGGGCGAAGCCCTTCATGGACTGAGGCCAGTGTAAAGAATCTACCATGGGCGAAGCCCTTCATGGACTGAGGCCAGTGTAAAGAATCTACCATGGGCGAAGCCCTTCATGGACTGAGGCCAGTGCAAAGAATCTACCATGGGCGAAGCCCTTCATGGACTGAGGCCAGCGCAGAGAATCTACCATGGGCGAAGCCCTTCATGGACTGAGGCCAGTGCAGAGAATCTACCATGGGCGAAGCCCTTCATGGACTGAGGCCAGTGTAAAGAATCTACCATGGGCAAAGCCCTTCATGGACTGAGGCCAGTGCAGAGAGTCTACTATGGGCGAAGCCCTTCATGGACTGAGGCCAGCGCAGAGAATCTACCATGGGCGAAGCTCTTCATGGACTGAGGCCAGTGCAGAGAATCTACTATGTGCGAAGCCCTTCATGGACTGAGGCCAGCGCAGAGAATCTGCATGGGCGAAGCCCTTCATGGACTGAGGCCAGCGCAGAGAATCTACCATGGGCGAAGCTCTTCATGGACTGAGGCCAGTGTAAAGAATCTACCATGGGCGAAGCCCTTCATGGACTGAGGCCAGTGTAAAGAATCTACCATGGGCGAAGCCCTTCATGGACTGAGGCCAGTGCAAAGAATCTACCATGGGCGAAGCCCTTCATGGACTGAGGCCAGCGCAGAGAATCTACCATGGGCGAAGCCCTTCATGGACTGAGGCCAGTGCAGAGAATCTACCATGGGCGAAGCCCTTCATGGACTGAGGCCAGTGTAAAGAATCTACCATGGGCGAAGCCCTTCATGGACTGAGGCCAGTGCAGAGAATCTACTATGGGCGAAGCCCTTCATGAACTGAGGCCAGTGTTAAGAATCTACCATGGGCGAAGCCCTTCATGGACTGAGGCCAGCGCAGAGAATCTACCATGGGCGAAGCCCTTCATGGACTGAGGCCAGTGCAGAGAATCTACCATGGGCGAAGCCCTTCATGGACTGAGGCCAGTGTAAAGAATCTACCATGGGCGAAGCCCTTCATGGACTGAGGCCAGTATAAATAATCTACCATGGGCGAAGCCCTTCATGGACTGAGGCCAGTGTAAAGAATCTACCATGGGCGAAGCCCTTCATGGACTGAGGCCAGTGTAAAGAATCTACCATGGGCGAAGCCCTTCATGGACTGAGGCCAGTGCAAAGAATCTACCATGGGCGAAGCCCTTCATGGACTGAGGCCAGTGTAAAGAATCTACCATGGGCGAAGCCCTTCATGGACTGAGGCCAGTGCAAAGAATCTACCATGGGCGAAGCCCTTCATGGACTGAGGCCAGTGCAGAGAATCTACTATGGGCGAAGCCCTTCGTGGACTGAGGCTAGTGTAAAGAATCTGCCATGGGCGAAGCCCTTCATGGACTGAGGCCAGTGCAGAGAATCTACCATTGGCGAAGCTCTTCATGGACTGAGGCCAGTGCAGAGAATCTAC